>SZWC01019815.1:34028-48132 GCA_023375785.1 Penium margaritaceum
TCTTTAATGTACCTCGCCACCACCACGCGGGCGGATGTCGCGTTTGCTGTGAACTTCTTGTCCCAGTTCTCACAGTGTCCTCGCGAGCGCCACCTTGAGGCAGCATTGCGAGTGGTACGGTACGCTCTCTCCACCCCTCGTGTCGGACTGCTTTTTCGTTCACAGCCCTCTGTCATGGTGGATGGTTTCACAGACAGTGATTGGGCGCATGACTCTGATGCCCGCAGCCGCACAGGGTACATTTTTCTGGTCGGTGGCACTGCAGTCTCCTGGAAAAGTGGCAAACAAGGGTGCGTGGCACGCAGCACTGCTGAGGCTGAGTATGTTGCTCTGGATGCAGGCACGTGTGAAGCCGTCTGGCTGTGTCGCTTGCTGCAGCAGTTACGTGTTCCCATCCGTTGCATCACTCTGCGCTGTGATAACCAAAGCACGAAGGCCATTGCTGAGAACAGTGGCATGCATCATTCACGCACCAAACACATCAATGTGGAGCATCATTTTGTTCGTGAGTGCATTGCTACTGGCATTGTCCAGATCGCTTGGGTGGATACACGGTCACAGAGAGCTGACTTTCTAACAAAGGCCCTCAGTCGTAATGTCTTCAAGAGTGCTGTTCACTCCGTGGGTCTCATCAGTCCACATGATCCAGGATGATCGTTGGTGTTTCCTTCCTCTCGTCTCTTGTGCTCACGTTCGTGATTGTCTCCTATGTGTGTGGGTTGCTTGTCTGCGGGTCATGGGGGAGTGTTGAAGTTCGTTGGCCACTCACAACTCTGTGCCCTCTTGCCTCCCACACGCTTCATACACTCGTGTACAGATTGAGTGACAATGGTGCCACCTGGGGAGGTGTATGACGTGCCTATCCTGACTGGAGCCTTCGTCGCCCTCAAGCTTCTGCTGGACCAAGGAGTGCCTGCTGGCACAGATGCAACCATTGAATGATTCTCCATGATAATCTATGACTGTCTGTGATGCGGTGTATGCTAGGGCCCGTACATTCTCACTGCCGTGCCCTGCATCATGTTCTTCTGACTTGCATGTGATGGGGGAGCTGTATTTTCCCCGGGTGCTGATCCCTAGGGGGCCACCGTGCCGGTCTTGGCCGTGCCTCGGTGAGAAGCCGCCCTCGGTTAATTCCGAGTGGTCAGGCTCGACCCCCGGGTGGCGGCACTAGCTCACTCGAGCGTCATACTCGAGGTGAGCGCGTGCTCACCGGTACTAGGCTCGATCGCTCCCCCTCCTCTCTCTTGTCTTGAGTTTGAGTGCAAGTGTTGAAAGTTACTCACCACATCCATGGCTTGCCCCGCTCGTTTGAGCTCCTTGCACACTCGGCTCTTGCCACACTAGGACTAGCTAACAAAGGAAGGTTCCTAGTTACTACTCTATGTAGATCCAGCTTTGTGGGGAACCTTTTGTCTTCTTTCTTGGCTTACACATCTCTCTGCTTGGCCTTGCCAACCATGCACTACACTCTGCCAACCATGTTCCTATTAGCCATGTTCACTTTTCATGGCTGACAGTTCTCGGAATGTGCAAGTCAACGCATGTTCGTATCAAGATGGCTTGTGATTCTCCATGATGGAAATTAGGTGGCTAACCATCGCCATTGTTGTTGCCATCATAGTCACCATGAGCGTCATGGCCACTGCAATTGTATCTTTGTCACATGGTGCCAGATGGTAGCAATGGCGTAACCAGTATTTGCCATGGGATCAGCGCAGCTGCAAAACTGTGGTAGCGTTGGTGGATTCCACAACTCGCCGCTGCACAACAGATGTGCTCAGGGTACTGTTCCACCCACATAAGCACTTGACCATGTGTGTATGGCACATGCTCTACGACTTTCCCCAGCCTTCCATGGTCGCGCGGGCCATTCCTGGCAGAAATTTCAGACCACTCTTCCTTAGATGCCTCCAAAATCCATGTAATCATCATTGTTGATGTCGTTGCAGTAAAAAATGCCGATGCCAAAGCAGTCGCTGGCCGCTCTCCCATTGTAGCCGCTGTCTCAACCTTTATTGTGGCCATGTAAGTGGCTGTTGTAGACACCTATGGCGGCCATGTATACAATGATTTTACATCTCCTATGGGTGCTTTGTGCATGACCATGATGGACCTCTAGGGTGGCCCTGCACACACCAAGCGTAGACCTCTGATGGCAGTCCTGAACAGGATGATGATAGACATTTACAGGCCATGCATGGAGTGGACTGGGAACATGTTACAGTCACATTGCAAGCCTCTGGCTCATTCTCATTGTCACTCAAGGAGGAGCACTCGGAAGTGGTGCAGAACATGGGAACTGGCTGCTAAGCTTCATCGTGAATGTAGGGCTTTCAAACCGTGCAAATCATATCAGTAGAACATGTCTTCCCTGCTCACCGTGCTCCCGTTGAGAAAGTGTGTGGAAGCTTCCTAGCTACACAGCCGCTGACTAGGCGTCAGTGCCTGGTCAGACGGTGACGACAGTCACAGGTCGTGCACACAACGGCAAGGGTTTGGCTAGGAGACACAAGACAAAGTGTCAGAATGCTTCAATAGCATATGCAGAGAGAAACAACAAATGACAGGTCCAAGGCATGAATACCTGCCGCGGCGTACGGCGGGTGTCGCACGCGGCAGTCCAAGAGCTGTCCTAAAACCGGCCCCAAACCACTGTTTTGGCCGTAACTCTGCGCACACATGTCAAAATGCTACGCCGTTTGAACCTAGACGTGCAGGATCAAAAGACGGACGCTACGACTGGTCACATGCATGCATCCATCATCAAACGGTGGAAATACAATGCAAAAACATGCAAATAAGGCTCATGGCCAGTCCACCGAAAGGCGCCTGCAAGCTGTAGAAAGGACAGCAGAGAGCCCCGGCAGCATCTGGGGCTCTGGAGTGGTAGCCGGCCAGCTCCAAGCCGGTAGTCTGCCGCCAGTCGTCGCACCGGTGTCACCAGGGCCCGCCTCAGGGATCTGCACGAGTATGGACACGGCCGAGTGGTCACAGTAAACTGTACACGAACGTCAAAAATCACAACACTCCCCCATAACCCGATGGTACGCATGTCCATACACGTGCAGCACTGGTACAAACACAATAGTGAGTGACACAAACAGATGAGGCACAGACACATATCCCACACTCAACCACCCTCAGGCATGGGGCAAAGCCCAACAGAACGAATGGCCACCAGGAACTTTCCGCGAGCCAGTGCCTTCGTAAAAAAATCAGCATGCTGCATGTCAGTGCCAACCCACATGACGGAGAGCACGCGTCGCTCCACCAGATCACGAACGAAGTGATGCTCAACCGCAATGTGCTTTGTGCGAGCATGAAAGACACTGGAGTTCTCCGCAATGGCGAGAGCTCTCTGGTTGTCGCAACGCAGCACAATGGAGGGTACCAACTGCCCAAGCTTAAGAAACAAACGCTGTAGCCATACTGCCTTAGCAGCCCCTACGCCCAAAGCAACGTACTCTGCCTCCGACAAACTACGTGTGATGTAGCCCTGCTTCCCGCTTCGCCAAGACAGTGGTACCACCGAGCAGAAACACGTAGCCTGTACGGCTGCGCCCATCTGCGCTCCAAGTCCAGTCGCTGTCGGTGTAGCCGTCAAGGACCACCGAACAGTGTCGATGAAAACAGAGTCTGAGATACGGTGTCGAGACCACGTACCGCACCACTTGCATAGCCGCATGAAGGGCTCTCGCACATGGAGCCTGCGAGAACTGAGCGAGGAGGTTGACGGCGAACGCGATATCAGGACGTGTGGTAGTGGCCAGGTACATCAAAGATCCGATGCGACGGAGGTACAAGGTCAAGTCCACTGTCTCCCCCAGCTGTGTAAGGTCATCCACCTTCAGGGCATCCTGCCCATCAGGTGTAAGGGGTGTGGAAGCGGAGGGCACTGCACCGAGGAGATCGCTAAGGCGCTCCCCCACGACTCGTGCGTATTGGGCCTGATGCAACAACAGTGTCCGATGTCTGCGATCTCGCACGATCTCCATACCGAGAAACACCGATGCATGACCGAGGTCCTTCATCCTGTAGGCAGTCTGCAGGACAGCCTTGGCCTCCTTCACGGCCTCCAGGGACGGAGACGCGATCAGAAGGTCATCAACATAGACCAGGATGGCGGTGAACCGCTCGGGTGTCGGTAGGATGAAAAGAGAGGGGTCTGCCTCACTCTGTACGTATGCTGCACAAGTGAAAGTGCCGGTGATCTCCCGGTTCCAACACCGCGGAGACTGCTTGAGGCCGTACAAGGACTTGCGCAAGCGCCAGACCTTGTCACCGTCCTCAAAGCCCGGTGGCTGAGACACGTAAATCTCCTCATCCAGAGGGCCATGGAGGAACACATTGTTCACATCCATCTGGTGCAGTTCCCAATCATGCTGAGCCACTACAGCGAACAGAGCTCGAGCTGAGGTCATGCGGCCGACAGGGGAAAAAGTGTCGGTGTAATCGACTCCCTCAATCTGAGAGTACTCCTTGATGACCAAGCGGGCCTTGTAGCGTTCCAGTGAGCCATGCGGCTTCACCTTCTTGCGAAAGACCCACTTGACCTGAATAGCCTTCCTCCCAGGAGGAAGGTCGACAAGCTCATAGACTCTATGCTCTCGGATAGCACGAAGGTCATCCTCGCAGGCAGCACGCCAAGCGATAGCATCCTGTGATGAGAGAGCCTCTCTCAATGTGCCCGGGTCGGGCGCCATAGAGGGAGAACTCTGCGTGGCAAGTGCACACGTCTCAGTGCCAGGCCTGACGACCACGAGATCAGCTGCTGCGTCACTGGCGATATGGAACTCGTGAGTGACGAGGTCATGTCCTATGGGGCACGCTCGATGTACCTCTGTGAGCTCAGTGAGGACACTCAGGCATAAGGCCTTTGTGCTGGGGTCACCACTCGCGATGCTACGAGAGGAGCGCCTGAGTCCGGGCCCCGGTGCTCGCTGAGCTCCGAAATCCAGTGGTCGAAGACGGCCACCAGGCTCACGGGAGTAACCTGAGGTGGAGGGATGCACCTCAGGCTCAGGGACAGGTTCGACCACAGCTGGAGATGAGCGCTGAGACGAGGCAGCCGGAGACACTGTGCGAGGAGATGCGTGTGTGGGGAACACGGGGCTGGGTGTGACAGCTGGAGCAGGCAAGACTAGACCTAACATTGAGGCTGGAGTACCAGCCGACGTAGGAACGGGCGCGGGCGAGGCTGGATCAGATACAGAAATAGGGGTGCTAGTAGACGCAGGTGCTAGTGCAAGGGAGGCATGGGAATAGAGGTACCTGTGGGGTGTGGAACAGGCTGTACAGGCGAGATCTCTGGACCTACAGCAATGATCGCCGGATCATCAAGGGCCGGAGACCGAGAGGGGGCTCGAGCGGACACATCAGCCTGATGAGAGGTGCTCGCTGGCATGGAAGTCTCCCCCATCCGCCAAAAACCCTCACAGGAAGGAACATGGGTGGCGGAGAGTGCTGTGAACAAAGTCAGGTCACGGTAGGTGAGGGACTAAAAAAACAGCGCGTCGCGGGACTCAATGACGCGACGACGAGTAGGATTCCAGAAGCGCCAGGCCTTCGACCGCGGGTAAATGCCTATGAAGACACACAAGCGGCCCCGAGGTGAGACCTTGGACCCCTGCTGGTCCTTGGTGTACCATACGGAGGCCAGGGAGCCCCAGACGCGAGCGAGATGAAGGTCAGCATGGTGTCCAAACCAGAGCTCGTACGGTGTAATATGGTCCGGAAGCGGACCGTGCGGGAGGCGGTTCCAGACGCAAGTCATGTAGACAAAACCCTCAAAGACAAAAGACTCCGGGAGACCGCACTCAGACCACATGGCGCGAACCGCATCCTCCATGGTGCGGTTCCAGCGCTCAGATACACCGTTCAGCTGTGGGGTAGCAGGAGCTGAGATTTGGTGAAAGATCCCGTGCTCAGCAAAGAAGGAGTCCATCTCGCTAAGGAACTCGCTGCCGCGATCCGAGCAGAAGGTATGTAGCGTGTGGCGGGACGAACGCTCAGCCATCACTAGCCAGAGTCGAACCGCAAGGGCGACGTCGCTCTTCTGACGCAGGCTGTAGACCCACCGCATCCGGGTAAAGTCATCAGTCAGAGTCAGAACATACTGACCCCTCTCGGACAGGGACTCGATCGTGAGAGGGCTGAGAAGGTCTGAGTGAGCCAACTCGAGAGGCCAAAGCGCTCGGGAATGAGAGTCAGGGTACGTGCACCGGTGCATCTTCCCCTGAGCGCAAAAAAGACAGTCAGTCTTGGGTGGCTTCTCGAAAGAAGCCACGTCAAGACCGAGAGCTGACTGTGTCCAAATGAGCTTCGACACAGTGTTGGAGCCCACGTGACATTGACGGCGATGAAGCAACATCTGGTGTTCCGGAGATAGAACAACAGTGACAAAGACATGACCGGAGGAAGAGGATGAGCAAGGGGAGGAGGGCCGAGCGATGCGATACAGATCATCTATGACTGAAGCACGCAGGACGACACTGCGGGTGTCAGTAGCAGTCACAGTCGCTGAGTCAGCGGTATGCTCCACAGAGAGACCCATCAAGGTGAAGGCACGCACAGAGAGCAAGCTGAGCTCAAAATCAGGCACAAACAGCACGTCGGAAAGGTACAAGGGGCCAGACAGACCATCGAAGCATACAACCCCAACACCATGAACGGGCAAGGACTGACCAGAACCTGTACGAACGGAACGGACAGACGTGACAGGACCAAGAACAACAAAGTCACTACGATGACACGTCATGTGATGGGTGGCACCAGAATTAATGATCCAAGTGCCACCAGAGTCATGGCTGGTGGACGTCACTGTACAACGAGCAATGGAACACTCGGCATCAGAGGGACGCTGAGCCGTCAGTGGGGAGGAATGACGCACAACACAAAGATGAGACTCATGAATCCACTCGGTGCAGTCATGCCCATCATCATCACATGCAGACTGTGCTCCCCCACACTCGTCGTCACGAGCCACAGGAACGGACAAAAACCACCCGACGATGACAACACACTCGCACCTCCCTGAAAGCGGAGCGCTAGAAGGTGGCAAAGCTCGGCGATGGTGCAGTTGCGTGGGTCCGGATCGCTGCTGCTCACCGGTGAGGAGGCAGGAACAACTACAGTCGTGGCCACCGAGCGTCCGGAGGAGGATGCGGGTGACGTGCCAGACTTGGAACGAAGAGCATGAGCAGCGTGGAGCCCACGAGTGATCCGCGCCCAGTCAAGCGGCTGCTGGCACTCGGTGTAGCGATGGGCGCCTCCACACTTGTCGCAGTACATAGAATGGCCACTGCTACCACTCGATGACAACTGCTGCTGACCTGATCCACGCTTCCTATTCTTCTTCTTCCCCTGGACGGCTGCTACAATTCCCTGTGTCTGCGTGGGAGTAGACGGGATCAAAGAGGAAGAGGAAGATAAGGAAGTGATGGAGGAGGAAGAGGGAGACTGCAGTAGGGAAGATGGTGGTGATGCGATGGCTGCTACAGCGAGGGAAGTCTCCTGATGGGCTACGACTGCCTTGCGGGCTGAGGTCACCTGAAGGAAGAGCTGATGCGCCCAAGGAAGCAGCTGCAGAGTGGCTGAGAAGGGCTCGAGGACAGCGTTGCTGNAAGAGGAAGAGGAAGATAAGGAAGTGATGGAGGAGGAAGAGGGAGACTGCAGTAGGGAAGATGGTGGTGATGCGATGGCTGCTACAGCGAGGGAAGTCTCCTGATGGGCTACGACTGCCTTGCGGGCTGAGGTCACCTGAAGGAAGAGCTGATGCGCCCAAGGAAGCAGCTGCAGAGTGGCTGAGAAGGGCTCAAGGACAACGTTACTGTACCGTGTGAAGATGTCGGTGTACTCGAGGCGAGCTCCGAGCATAATCGTACGAAGCGCCCATAGTTGTGTGCCTCCTGAGGTCACCAAGCGCATGTAGATGCGCATGGCGCGTCGCCAGTAATCCGATGCAGGCTCCGCAGGCCCCTGACGGAGCGAATGGAAGGCACAAATGTATGATGCACGAGTGGCGTGCGTCTCTGCGGCGAGCAGGGATAAGGCCATATCCCAACCTCCTCGGGGATCAGCACCGGTGCCTGTGCCGACCTCGCCAAGGAAGGGGCGGAAGTCGACGACGGTCTCGCGTGGCATGGTGTAGAGGAGTCCGCGCATGGCCCGGGCTGCTGTCAGTACCTGTGCTGGATCTGTAGGCTGGTACGGGCTGTTGTAGTAAGGCCACACTCCCTCAGAAGTAGCCCACACCTAAAACAAGATCTCCCAGCTGTGGAAGCCATCCTCATTGATGTACCGTGGAGGTGGTGCCTCAAAATCCTTGGGCTGCCGCTCCGTGGGGAGAGCAACCACAGGCTGAGTGGGACGAGAGACGGGAAAGACTCCTGGAAGAGGATGGTCATCGGGGTAGTCAGGTGACGATGGTATCAGGGAAAACGGAGGAGATTGGGTGCCCGTCTGCAGCTGACGGAGGCGCTCCTGAAGAACTCGAATCTCTTGAGCCGGGGAATCATCCGTAATGCCTGGCATGAGTGGCTCATCATCCAGGAGGTCAGTAGGTGGTGGGACAGGTCGAGCGCCTGTCACGGGTTCCTGACCCGATTGCTGGGTAGAGACCGCGATNTGCTGCTGTTGAGCCCCTTGCTGTTGCTGCTGCTGCTGCTGCTGCTGCTGTTGCTGTTGCCCTTGTTGCTGCTGCTGCTGGCCCTGCTGTTGCTGGCCTTGCGGCTGCCCAGTCTGCTGACCTTGCTGTTGACCAGCTGGCTGTGTCGTAGTAGCTGATGGAGTAGCAGGTGTTTGGCTGGCCGGCTGCTGTTGTTGTTGCGCTTGCTGCTGAGCAGGATTCTGAGCTTGTTGCCCCTGCTGTTGTGGTTGCTGCTGTTGCTGCTGCTGCTGCTGCTGCTGTTGCTGTTGCTGTTGCTGCTGCTGCTGCTGTGGTTGCTGCTGCTGCTGAGCCCCCTGACTAGGAGTTAAGTTGAAGACAAAGCCGCTCGTGGAGCCTGCGGCTGCTGGTGCTGCTGGCGCCGGCGTGGAGAATGCACTGGTCCCCGCAGCAGGGGTTTGAAAGAGGGACATTGTGGCCGGTGGGAGACTCCAGAGGGAGGGAGAGCAGGTCAACTGAGAAGGGACGCTTAACAGAAGGATTCGCCTTGTGTTGTCAAGACCTACTGTGGAAGTAGACTTACTGCGTGAGCTGACCTCCTGCGTGAGCAGACCTACTGCATGAGTAGACCTACTGCGTAAGCAGACCTACTGCGTGAGCAGACCTACTGCGTGAGCAGACCTACTGCGTGAGCAGACCTACTGTGTGAGCAGACTTACTGCATGAGTAGACCTACTGCGTTAGCGGACCAACTGTTTGAGCAGACCTGCTGAGAAGCTCTTCTGGATTGTGCCGATCAATTCGCCGTCCTTCAGCAACCACGCCTGTACTGCAGGCGACGCCAACGGGAGGCACGGCGCCGGCCGCGGCCAACTGCTGCTGCTGCTAGATCAACGAGCAGAGGGACAGGACGCGCTCAGTCAGGTCCTGCTACTAGATCCGCGAGGGAAGGAGAACCGGACGCCTAGGAACGGAAGCCCTCCTCCTGGCTGACTGCCCCTCCCTCTGCCTCTGCACCCTCCGTCACTCCGCTCTACGCCGCTGCGACGAATTTTTTGGCGGCTAATCGATGAATCCACGCAGCACGACCAGAATGCGGGATGAAGCGGCTTCGATCAATAGTCGAACGCGTCACTTCGACTGTTTTTTCAAGACACTCCTAGTGACCAGCCGAGGAAGAGAACGTTGCCTCTTTGTGACGGAAAGGGGGAGAGAAGTGAAAAGGGGTTTTTTAGAACCTAAGCATTGAATTTGGTACTCAATGATACCTTTTGGTTGATTTTATTGGATCATATTCAAGAATAAAATTTTATTTTAGTTTTCCCAACCTCACTACACTGAAGGCCCAAAATAGTCTGTTTGTGAGATACACACCATGCGTCGAGGTCATGAAATCATTGGGAAGTCAAATGAAATTTTAAAAGAGCCACAGCACATCCCCATCATTATATCTGCATCAAAACCAGCTTTTGTTGCATGTGAATTGGGGAAACAAGAGGCAAGATCTTCCCTTTTACTACATTGCAATCCGATACCGGCCTCATGTGGCCGGTATCGAAGTGCATGTAGAAAAGTTTTTGGGGAGAAGTAAATTCCACATGTCGCATATCGAAAGAGGAGAGGAGATGATGAGAGTAGAGGAGATTCCAATGCTTCAATCTAAGGCACATAAGTTTACGATGAAGAAGCGTCCAAAGTTTGTGAACAAGAGGAGAAATTAGGTTACTGAGAAAGTGCGTAGAAGCTTCCTAGCAACACGGCCGCTGACCGGGCGTCAGTGCCTAGTCAGACGGTGACGACAGTCACAGGTCGTACACACAACGGCAAGGGTTTGGCTAGGAGACACAAGACAAAGTGTCATAATGCTTCAATAGCATATGCAGAGAGAAATAACAAATGACAGGTCCAAGGCATAAACACCTGCCGCGGCGCACGACGGGTGTCGCACGCGGCACTCCAAGAGCTGTCCTAAAACCGGCCCAAAACCACTGTTTTGGCTGTAACTGTGCGCACACATGTCGGAATGCTACGCCGTCTGAACCTAGACATGCAAGATCAAAAGACGGACGCTACGACTGGTCACATGCATACATCCATCATCAGACGGTGGACATACAATGCAAAAACATGCAAATAGGGCTCATGGCCAGTCCGCCGAAAGGCGCCTGCAAGCTGTAGAAAGGACAGCAGAGACTCCCGGCAGCATCTGGGGCTGTGGAGCGGTAGCCGGCCAGCTCCAAGCCGGTAGTCCGCCGCTAGTCGTCGCACCGGTGTCACCAGGGCCCGCCTCAGGGATCTGCACGAGTATGGACACGACCGAGTGGTCATAGTAAACTGTACACGAACGTCACAAATCACAACACCCGTGGACCCATGACGTCTTGCTGCAGCATACTGGTGACAGCGGCACGCATCCACAAGCGTCATGCCACTGTTGCAGTTGCTGTGGTTGTGCTCGCGACCACATCCTTTGCTTCCCCGGCCACTGCTGCGGCAACACATGGGAAGGAGAAGAAGTGGAAGGCAGGTGGCAAGGGGCGAGGGTTGGATCCAATGCTATGAGTCACAGTGGGAGACAAATCCTGTGCTACAACTGAGGGGGAGCAGACCGCTACAAAAACCACATGGATCTCCCTCTTGACTAGGGGAAGATCCATGTGCAGCCTTTAGACAGTCCGTATGGCTCACATGGGCTCCTCTGCCAGTTGTACACCTTTCCCTGCTGCCTCAGCCGCTACCCCTATGATGTCCAGGCCACCTTCATCCGACGACCCCCCAGTAGGACATGCTAAGAGAGCAAGGGAACACGCCAAGGAGGTAAGGAGTAGATGGGGAGCTCAAGAGACAGCCATGGATACACATCATTTGGGCAAAATGGCAGTGACAAGAGAGTCTAGTGAACGACAAGAGGAGCAAGCGTGTCTTGCTCCCCCACGATCGGGTGAGACGGGAGCTCACCTTCGACCATGGGGGTTTTCCCACCGCGTGACTCGATCTAAGCTCTCTTGATCCATTTTCTCGCTCTACTGCCGGTCAAAATCCAGCAGCATTCTGCCTAGGGGGTCAAACCTGGGCTACCCTATCCTGATGGCAACCCTCCCCCAAAAGGCATGAAACTGTCAAAGCAATCCAGGGTGCATAGAGGAGTGCACGCAAGCCTGGTGCATAAAATCCTGCATAATTATCTGTTCCATGGTGGCCTGTGCCCAACCTGTTGGCAGCCTGTCCACCTGGCTGCCACAGTCTCATCGATCACCGGTGCACCAACACTGACATGTAAGTCGCCATCAACTGTCAAGCAGCTTATCAGTCACCTGCATGGGGTGGTGTGTGTGTGTGTGCAGCAAGCCCAGAGGTCAACATGTGTCGGTGACACCCACACCAACACTACCCCATGACCCGCAGATGACGCATGCACAAGGACTAGTACAACGAGGACGACCACAATCACAAGGGACCAACATCAATGGACTGTGCAGCTACACAACGAGAGACCACAGGTGCAAATAACATCATCCACGAGCACCACGAGCACACAACAAGCCAACAGGGAGCACAGTTGCTTTGAATGCGTTGCTGCTCAGCACCTTCGTCGGCTCGCTGTTCGCTGTAGACCCAAACAACACGAACATCACCTGCAGTAATACACTCACACATAAAGTGATATTCAATGTCAATATGCCTTGTGCATGTATGATGCATGCCGTCGTGCTGAGCGATGGCCTTTGTGCTCTGGTTATCACAGCCATGGTGATGCAATGGATGGGTACGTCCAATACTCCAGCAATTGACACAACTAGACGCTATCACATGTGCCGACACCAAGCGCTACATAATCTGCGTTGCTTAAGCTCTATGCCACACATCCCTGCTTTCCAGTCTTCCACGATACTGCAGTCCCGCCAACAAGGAAGATGTTGTTATGTTATGTGTATGCCCCTGGTCCAATCAGCGGAAGATTTAGACTGGGTATGCACTACGCTTGTAGCGCAAGTCCCCCAGCGACATGCAAGAGAGGCTAAGAGAGACAAGGCATGCACTACTCATCTTTGTGGAGTAAGTCCCCTTGGTCTACTCTTGGTAGTGTACCTGGTGCATGCTCCTTAGGACAACTTCCTATAGCCTAGTGGGTGAAGGTGCCGTCTCGCAAGCGAGAGGTCTGGGGTCGAATCCTCCTAGGACCAAATTTTCTTTGTGACTAAAAAGGGCCAAGGAAGCTTCCTAGAAGCCTCTAAGGTCCAAGGTGGATCAAGCGCCACTTGGCGGNGGTCCCTCCAAGGAGCCACTGGGAGCACTGACCAGAGACTATATAAGGCCTGTCATTTGCATGTGATTGTATCATCATCTCTTACTCTTGAGACTTGGGAGAAAACTAATCCCTTGTTGGCCACCAAGAAAGAGTGTAAAGAACAAGTGCAAGTGCACACTTTGGTGTGTAGCATTGCCAGTTGGGTGAGAGTTTGGAACACTCTCCGGCCACGGTTGGGACAAGCTAAGTGAACCTTTCAGTGTGGAAACACCACTCCGTGGGTGATCTCTACCTTGGTTGAAATACCAAAGGCGGTCGGCGGTTTGCGTGTCGGCACCGTTTACTCTAGACCGTGGCCAAGTGCGGAGTGACAAAGGGTTATGGGCCCACACTGATCGGGAAACTTGGTTCTTTGTACCACCGCTCAGTTCACGTGACAAGTACCTCCGCAACAGACAAGACACCACTGCTCCATCTGCTTCATCGTCGGTCCACTTGGACCAAGGTACGCATTGTGAGAGACCGGACGCGGGTTGGAGCCGTGGTCCACCTTCGCTCTCCACGGATAAGGAACGAGGATACGCTCTGCCATTGTTGGTATGACCCTCGAGTCCTAAGCGGGTTACGCTCTGCCCTTGTGGGTACGACCCCGTGTCTGTGGGAGCACTTCCTCCACAATAGCTAGGAGACCATCGGCTGGAGGGGTATGCAACGGACTGCACCTTGAAAATCTGTAGCAGTCATCAGCCTCATCAGCCTACATCGGCCTCAACGAAGCAGAACAGCAGAGACTAAGTGAGCATCCTTGACCACACCGCAATCATGCCGGGGGGTCAAGAGATCGTTCCAGTCACCTCACGGCCCGCCGAGTTGGGTGCGGCCAACGCCATCGCACGCTTCGATGGCAAAGCCTTCGGCACGTGGAAATGGCAGTTTGAGGTGGTGATGCGCGTGCGCGGGTACCTCAACATGCTGAAAGGGACGGAGGTAGCACCGGAGGACGAGGCAAGCGCGGAATACGCAGGATGGCAAGAGCGGAATGACATCGCTCTCGCACTCCTCGTCACGTCCATAAGCCCCTCCCTAATCTCCCACATCGAGGGGTGCACGACGGCAGCTGAGGCTTACACCAAGCTGACGAACGTGTACCAGTCAACTTCCCTCGCCAATCGACTCTTCATCCTGCAACGCCTCATCGGGCTGCGGGTAGGCGAAGGGGAGTCCATCTCGGACTTCCTCCAGCAGTT
>SZWC01019816.1:0-12217 GCA_023375785.1 Penium margaritaceum
TTATGTTAACCAAAATCGGCATTGGAAGTGCAACACAAAATTCAAGGTTTGTTTTTACCAAAACAATCATGAGCATGAATATCATGTTCAAATCTTGCCATACACTTCTTCTTGGAAGGAAAAGCATCATAAGTTGGGACCTAATCTCTGCCTCCTTGTTTGAAGAAATTCAATTGTCACTGAGTGAGGTTTGGTTTCGACATTGTCGTCATACTTCGGCGGAGTATCATAGTGGGTTTGCAAGGTTTTAATGCTTTTCAGCACTAAGAATTTCTGCTGTAGACATCAGGAGTATTAGTTTTTTCACGGTGGCTCTCCAGCGCATGTTTCACTTTCCCAGGACGTTAGGGACATTTTTCTGCCAAAGTGGCCATCGCATTATTTTTGTGCAAAAGTTTGGTATAGTGTAAACTAGTTGCAGTGGGTATGCGGAAAGTTTTCCCCTCCTTGACGTTGCAATACTTTTACAAAACCGCGCGTTGATATCCTTGAAACCCCCTGACTTATGGACGGAGTTCATGGAAGCGACCACTCACAAAACGACATTGCACACGTTGCTCGACTCAAGCACTTAAGACCCAAAACAAACCAGATTGTGGTTCTTGGTAATATGTACATGTGTTGGATGTGTTCAATACTTGTCATCAAAGTACACTTACTGTGAAATGTAGATAATCCAACTATCCCCATTCCTTTAATCATCTTCTGCTCCGCATCTTTCTTGTGAAGCACGTACATTCTGCTTGATGAAACATCGACGGTGTTTATTTGACTTCTTGATGGTGCTAGGCATATAAAGACGCCTCTAAAAATATGTGCTACCCCTGAATTTCTGGAAGATTTTATCTAAGAAGCCTCTTACAAGGCAGCATTGTGTGTGTTGCTTGATTAGATCGCCGAAGACTCCATGTATTCCTTTTTCTTTTTTCCACTCTTGTATATGTGTGTGACGTACCAAATGCACACGAGTCCCTAATCTTTCTGAGTGGGCATTTTGGTTATTAAACTAACAGCCCACCATGTTGCAAGACCTCAATAATCACTCCAACGGTCGAGGGCAAACCAGCCAACTGCCCTCGCCCCCGATGAATCTTCCCAAACATTCTGAAAACTTTGACCACTCTCGTGAATCTACGACAGAAGTAACAAGACCTTTTGGTCGACTTCTTGATGCACCAAGATGGATCTGTATACATAAGACATGCATCTCGCATCTTCACCGTCGATTCTTGAAGCCCCCCAATTTCTTGGCGGACCTCCTTGAATCTGACCACTCACAACGTGACTTCACAAGTGCCGTTCGACAATTGACCCAACAAACCCAATTTTGTCCCATTCGTAACTCGACACTTGTATATACATGTTCCATCATTTTGAAACTATTCATTGAAGTACACTTGCCACCAATTATCAGTTGCTCAAATGTCCCAATTTCTCAATCGTTAGCTGCCTTGCAACGTTTACCTGTTCACCATCTATGCTCTATTCGGCATAACACTTGGTATCTAAGTGCAACAGTGTTAGAGAGGCATCCTACTACTTTAACCAGCTAGAGAAATACCTCACCCAAGCCATCAGCACATCTTGCACGTCAAGACTTTGCAGACTTTGCGACTGCGACGTGAGGTGAGCGAGCACAGCCAACGTCCACTAGCGGGTCTTTGGCGACAACTTTGGCGATGGAGGAGCAGAATGTGCCTGTGCACCTGAACCCTACAGCCACAGCAAATGCTGGCATGGCAGGCTATGTGGGAGCTGGATCAACCCCTATGGCTCCGAAGTCCAATCCGGTCACAGATCCAACGGCAATAAACCAGCCGTCCCTACCGACAGTCTTGACGACGACAACCGGGACGACAGGTGGCACAGGATGATAGGCACTGATCAACGAGGAACTGGCAAATCGTATCACCGCGCTCCAGGGGATCAATATCCATCTTCTCAAATAACTCAACATTGCAATGGAGGATCTTTGCATCACAAGCAAACGTGAAGCGATTCTCGTCGAGAGAAGTTCCCAATTCTTGAGCAAACCTAAAATTCTTCCGGCCCCACCAGAACCATTTGATCCTACAAATTCTAAAGGACCGATAGTTCAGATGTGGCTGACAAGTTTTGAGGTGTACTTCACCGATGTTGGGGTCAACGAAAAACAGAAAATATCGACCTTGCAGCCGTGCAGTTTGCGTGGCATGGGGCTAAGTTGGTGGTCAGAACTAAAGCCCATCCAACGGCAGCAGGAGACTGGCGGGACCTCATCGACGGTCAACGACGCCCGTGTCATTTCACCAAACGCAGGCGTTCTACCCCTAGAGTAGATCAACCTGCAATGGCAAGACATGCTGATGCCACCAATCAGCTGGAATTCTTGCAAATTATCACGTGTGATGCTCACAGGATTTGGACGACTGAATGAGAAGACTGATGCACAATACAAGCTCTAGCGTCTCTGTTAGCACTCTAGTGTGGCAAAGTACACACGGAGATTCTGCGAGATCATCACTGATGCAGACATTGTCCCCAATGAGCTCTCTTTTCACTACAACAACGGCCTCAAGCAGGAAATCCGGCAAGGAATTGCCATTTTTAGCATAAAAAAGACTTGTCATGCATGATTGCAACTACAAAAAGGATCTACAGCAACAACTACAATGCTCGGATCCAAGAATCCTATGGATGGCGACTACCCAACCACATTTATTATGGGGACGGAAAAGAGCTATTCGGGGGACTCCTCAACTCTGATAAAAGTGTATGTTGTCAACCAGAGAGACACATGAACCTGCTACAACTACGGAAAAGTCAGGCACATCGCTTCCAAGTGTCGGAACAAGCAGCAGGCCAAAAAGGGGGAGAGGTCACATAGAAATGAGTCAAGAAACGACAAACGGCAGGACTGAAAGGCGCAACTCTTGCCTGTGAGGAGCAATCTGCACTGAACGATAACCCATCTGAATGGCCTACAGCGCCGTAAAGGGTTTCTGATATCACAAAGTTTAACGATGGGTACAAGGATGACCAACCGGCAATACTGCTAAAAGTCCAGCCTTGAGGATACAAGAGTCGCAGAATGGTACCGACACAATTGGATTGAGGAGCTTCTCATGGTTTTGTAAGCAACGACATGGTCCGCAAGCAGGGTTTACAGACCAAACCAAGGATGTTTGAAGGAAAAACCGTCAATGGGAGATTACAAATACGATGACTCCAAGAAACACTACGACTAAAAGTGGGAGATCTACAAGCTGTAACGGTCTGGAGGTCCGGTCTAATGAGCGACCACAAAATCATTCTCGGATGAGATTTCCTGTATAGATGCAATCCGCAGGTTGAGTGGAACAGCGACAACGTCTACATGGAGATCGACAGTGTCAAACGACAATTTCTGCATGTAGGACGGAAGATGACAACGGAAACAGAAACGGTGGAAGCAGCAGAGGAAGTTGCAGTAGCCGAGAAGCGACAGCCTGTGCAGCAGATACCGCTCAACGTGGCCAAGTATTGCATATGACTAGGAGCCCATCTCAGGCCAATGGAAGAAGTGGAAGTGCCAACAACTAATTGAACATCCTCATTGGCATCAACAAAGTTTGCAATGGTATCCAAATATCTTGCTCTTCTCATCCAAGAGTTTGTGAACATCATCCCGGACGAACTCCCAAGAACCCTACCACCTCAACGAGACATCGACCATCGCATTGAACTAAAGCTGGGCAGCCGACCAACTGTTCAAGGAGCCTATCGGATGAACGATCACGAGGTGACCGAGCTGAGAAAGCAACTCGACAAGATGCTAGATCAGGGGTTCATCCGCCCATCCACGTCACCATGCGGCGCACCAGTACTTTTCGAAAAAAAAACTGGTGAGATGCGGATTGTGCGTGGAGTATCGGGCATTGAATGACGCTACCATCAAGAACTGCTACCCTCCTCTCCGAGCCGACGAACATTTTGACCAAGTCCCAGGGACTCGCGCTTTCTCCAAAATCAACTTATGTAGTGGTTATCACCAGATTCTCATGGCAGACGCCGACATAAAAAAGACGGCGTTCTGGACTCGCTACGGGCACTTTGAGTTCAAGGTTAGAACATTCGGACTCACGAATTCCCCAACGACGTTCATGGTGGCAATGAAGAACATTTTCCGACCATACCTCGACGATTTTTTCCTGATGTACCTCAACGACATTGTGGTGTACAACAGCACCCCGGAGGAGCACGATGGACATCTTGAAAAAGTTCTCAAAGTTCTAAAAAGAGAGAAAATTTTCAGAAAACTCTTGAAGTGCGACTTCAGTCGCCGTTCCATCGAGTTTTTGGGTGACGTCATGAACAGAGGACGGATCACCATGGATTAAAAAAAAGTGGCCACAATCGGTGATTGGCCGATGCTGACCAATGTTCGAGACGTCCAAGTCTTCCTCGGCTTCTGCAATTATTGCCGGCACTTCGTACGGGATTACGCCGGAGTGTCAGCGCCTCTCTCTGACCTCACTCAAAAAGAAAATGAGTGGTGGTGGGGAGATAGGGAACAAGAAGCGTTCACCTCTTTGCGCAACACTCTGACTTGAGTGCTAGCCCTACGATTATCCAGTCCAACGGTCGACTATGCCATGGCTATGGATGCCTCAGATGGAGCCATTGGCGTATTCCTCCTGCAAAACCACTACAATGGCAGAAAACTGGTCGTATACATGTCCCGAAAACTTTGAGGACCAGAACTCAACTACGTCATACACGAGAAAGAGATGATGGCGTTCTTGTTTGCATTTAAGACATAATGATGATATCTTGAATGCTGCCAATGCATCGTACGCACTGACCACCATGCTTAAACATATTTGAAGACACAGCCAAACCTCAATTAACGTTAAACCCGATGGATGGAGTTCCATGAATGCAAATTTTGACTATGATATCAAGTACCAGCCAAGAAAAATCAACCCAGCGGACGCACTCAGCCGCCAACCAGATCTGATGGCTGAAGCAATGACACTACAGCTGCAACAAGATTTGTCTCTCGGGTGACTATTCACACGAGGCTACAACCAGCACATTGGATATGACAAGGTGAAATGCTGGTACCTCGCACCCTATTGGAGGTGATGATTCACTCGCCAAGTGGTCGTTTCCCCAAACGACGAACTTCGCTGCATACTGCTAAACAATGCCACGACACCGGTCCAGGTGGGCACCTTGGAGAGGAAAAGACGTTGAAAAATCTGGCAAAAAACTACTGGTGGGACAAGATGCAATCCAACGTGACCAAGTTCTGCAAATCCTACGACACATGTCAGTGGCAAAAGTCCTGTTACACGCGGCCACCCAGAAGTTTTCACCCGCTCCCTATTCCGAAAGAATCGTGGATTGACATCTCCATGGACTTTGTCACGGGTCCACCGGTCACACCCGAGGGACATGACGCATTCCTTGTGGTTTTCAACAGGTTTTCCAAAGCATCCCATTTTGTTCCAACAATGACCACCGTCACCACTGAGGGGTCAGCATGGCTGTTTTTAACAACATCGTGTGGCTACACAGCATGCCAGGAACCATCAAGAGCCACAGAGATGGTCGATTCACCAACCGTTTTTGGCACAAATTGATGACTAGCTATGGCAGCCAAATTCAACTTTCAATGACGTTTCATCCTCAAACCGACGGCCAAACCGAGTGGACCAATCAGACGCTTGAACAAATTCTATGAACACCATACAAAACTCACGGGATGGATTGGGCACAAAAACTCTCGACCACCGAAATCGCATGTAATTTGGCAGTTTCCACCGCAATAGGTAAAACTCCATTTGAAGTGATGTATGCCTAGTTTACCGCCACACCAGCCGGACTACACAACCAAAGCAACATTCCCGCAGTTGATGTCCAACGTCATGAATTCACCACCATCTAGGAAGAAACATGGCAGACCATTGCAGAGACACAAGTAGCGATGAAGCGAGCAGCTGACCGACATCGCACCGACAATGTTTTTGCTGCCAGCAACAAAGTCCTCCTCAACCCGGCCAACATCAAACTTCGCAAAGCCGACTATTTGAAGCTCAAACCCCGATGGTTGGGATGGTTTGAGATGAAGCGCATCCAAACCCCCATGGTTGCATGACTCAAACTCCCCGACACAATGCAAGTTCATCTGCCGTTCCATTTTAGCAGACTCAAGCACTACCAAGACCCTAGAGTGAACTTCCCCCACTGGGATGTCCCTCCCCCTCCTCATGTTCAAGTGGATGAGGACACAGGATACGTCATCGAGAACACCGTGTGCCATCAACAATCTGGCAAAAAATCAGAGTTAATTGTTAAGTGACACGGCTATGACGCCGCACATAACAGCTGGGAACCCTACGACAACCCCCAAGACGTCAATCACCTCATTGATGGATACTACCGCTGTCACCGGTCTACAAGAGTGTGCGTGCCGGAACGTCACGGTTAAAAGAGGGGGAGTGTTACACACCAGACATACACAAGTCCCTTATCTTTTGAGTGGGAATTTTTGTTATTACACAAATAGCCCACTGTATCGCAAGACCTTGATATTCACTCTGACAGTTGAGGGAAAATTGGCCAACTGCCCTCAGCCCCAGTGAACCTTCCCGAACCTTCTGACAACTTTGACCACTCTCGCAAATATATAAGAGAAGTAACATGACCTTTTTGTCGACTTCTTGAAGCAGCGAGAAAAATCTAGATCTATAAAAGATGTATCTTGCATCTTCATCGTCCATTCTCAAAGCCACCGGATTTCTTGGCCGACCTTCTCGAATGTGACCACTATTGACGTGGCTCCACAGGCGCCGCTCAACAATCGACCCAACGACCCCAACTATGTCTCATTCGTAACTCGACACTTGTGTATATATGTTCCATCATGTCGAAACTTGTCATCAAAGTACAATTACCGCAAGTTATCAATTGTTCAAGTGTCCTATTTTCTATATCGTGTTCAGCATCGTCACATCTATCTGTTCACCATCTACGCTCTGTTTGGCATAACAATGTGCTCAACAGTTTTGAAACTTATCAAAGAGGCAAAGCTAATGTTTCTTTCAAAGCATAAAATCTTACAAAGTCAAATCTTCTCTTCTTTTGTGAATTCTATTTGCAAACCATCCATGTTTGGCATGGCGTAACAGAATTCTTATGTACCAGACATACACGAGTGCCTTATCTTCTTGAGTGGAAATTTCTGTTATTACACAAACAGCCCATCGCGGTGCGAGAACTGCGATATTCACTCCGACGGCCAAGGGCAAACTGACCAACTGCCCCGCCCTTAGTGGATGTTCTTGAACCTTTTGACAACCTTGACCACCCTCACAAACCTACAAACAAAAGTATCATGACCTTTTGGTCGATTTCTTGTCACACCGAGATGAATCTAGAGTAAAAAAGATGCATCTCGCATCTTCACCGTCAATTCTTGAAGACCCCTGACTTCTCGGCAGACCTTCTTGAATCTGACCACTCACGACGCGACTCCGCATGCATCGCTCGACATTCCACCCAATGACCCCGACTATGCTTCGTTCCTAACCCGGTACTTGTATGTATATCTATGTGTACATGTATATATGCATATATTTGATCATTTTGACACTTTTCATCGAAGTACACTTACTGCTAATTATAAATTACTCAAGTGCCCCAAATTCTCAACGGTGAAATAGCTCAGATACCCATAAAACGCAAAGTGTGACTCTCATTTGACCATCATTTTGAAGAAAAGCAACGATCTGACTGTCATTTGAAAGAAGAGCAACCATCCGCCCGTCGCTCTCCAGGAAAGCAACCATCCACCCATGCATCCTTCACTTATCAAGGACAATTGGTACTTGTGCTATTTGTGTGGCACCGTGGGCATGCTGTTGAGTGTTTTTGGGCGAACTTGCTTTCTGTGTTTCGTTTCCGCAGTCTGTACACTAAGACGCTGCATGGCCAGGAATGCGACTGTTAATGTGTACACATTTGTAGAAAAAACAATTGGTTTGGCGCTCTTGTCCTTCACAAACGAATGGGGCATTTACTGTTCGGTAAGAATATAGCTCTTACGGTGGCTTCTGTGATGCTTCTTGTATGCCATGCTGACGTTTTTTAGGGTCATAAAGAATACGAGGTAGAAACACGGTCTGCATGCTGATTCCAGCCTGGCAACCTGCATGTGCGCAAACGGAGGCGCTCCAGTGAGGTCCATAATCTGTTGCATGTGTGTAATGAAATCGGATTGGCTGCATAACCCTTGAATGTACGTTGTAATGGTCTAGGGTTTGCGTAGGTGAAAGTCGGATTCCTCGTGTGCATGGACGGTGGGTAGTGACCACCCCCCCCCCCCCCCCCCCCCCCCCCCCCGCGGTGTTAGTTCACTTTTGGAGACTCCAGTGCAGACCTACGACGATGCCAGGGATTGGAGTGTTCACAGTGGAGCGTCAACATGGCACTGACTCTACTAATCAAGTGAGGTGAGTCAAAGTACAGGGTACATGGGACATGTATTGCATTATGAAAATGCCAAGGTACCCATTCTTGGCGTAATGGTGCCCCAAACCAGGTCCAGTTCCCGGAGGATGGAGGCTCTTGCCTCCACACGACTGGTGTGTAGAGATTCCACAAGGCCGCCCACTCGCCCACCCCTCTCATGTGCCGTGGCAGTGCGTCCTACAACTGCCGCACTCTCACATCCGCTAGGCCCACTTACACGACAACGGGCAATCTCCACCGGCCAGGGTGGCTTGCCCCTGGTGTCTCAATCCCGCATGCCACGGGCGCTACCTCCCCGTCATGTGGCCTTGCCGGCAACAGGCACGACAACTGTGTGTTCTCCTATAGACCCAAGGTAGCGCAACCTTGGATGGCCGAAGCCACCCACGTTGGCGGGTTGGCGCCCCCTTGGCAAGGTTGTGGTGCCGCTGGCTGCACCACCCACCTAGTCATCACCCGATGCACCACACGATGTACCTCCTACGGTACCACACGTTTTCGACCTGCCGCAACACCCACTGCTTGACCCGCTGTGGCACCCGCTGCATGACCCGCTGCATCACCGACTGCACCTCCCGTGGCACCACGCGCTGCACGACCCGCTGCACCACACGCTGCACCACCCGCTGCACCACCCGCTGCACCAGCCACTGCACCACCTGTTGCATGTCCCGCTGCACGACCCGTTGGACCACCCGCTGCACGACCCATTGGGCCACCCGCCACACGATGACCTGCTGCACCCACTGCACGACCACTTGCTCCATTTGCTGCATGACCCATTGCACGACCCACTGCACTACCTGCTGCACGACCTACTGCACCACCCGCTGCACGACCCGCTATACCACCCACTGCACCACCACCTCAGCTACCTGCTCCTTGGCATCCCGTGCACGGAGTTCCTCTATCGCCGGCTCCAGCTCAGCCCCCTCCTCCGGCAAACCACGCATTCAACTTTGACTCAGGTGCCAAAAAAGAATTCTTCTTCTGGCTTAACATGGATCCGGACTATGAGGAGTGAGAAATACTTTTAGAAGAAGAAGCTGCGGAGAACATGCGACTATTTCGGACGGAGTCACGCTCCTTGGACCAGACCGAGGCTCCACCCTATACATATTCCTGGGCAAGACACCGTGTTCTGTGTCCAAGTGGCTCCATTGGTAATGTGTGTTTGCAGTGTTGTTCCTTCCTTCTACATCATGCTATACTGCATGTCTGCATACGACGTTGTGTCTACTTTGTACATGATTAGGAAAACCCTTCCGCCTTTCCTTTGGTTAATGTTCTCTTTGCACACTTTCCATTTTGCCCAGCTTTCCATTGAAGGATGATGAACATGCAGTCGCTTTCTATTGCAAGCACGTCAGATAGCTCCCCCGACAGCACGACAAAGAAAAGAAAGGCCGACGGTGACCTGCTTGTAGAGGGTCATAAGTATCACAACATGGCTACCTGCAGGGTGGCAATTGAGGACCATGCCGTGCAACACCGATTTTGGCTGCAGTGGGTGCGTAAAGAGCCTGGATGTATTGATGTACGCTATGTGGAGGCAGTGAGACGGGGCTACACATGGAACATAAGAGCGGTTGTATCTTCGATGCTGGTGGCAATCAAACTGTCCACGATTGCATGCTGACTATTGGCCGTGGGAGCCCCGTACAAACAATCAGGTGGATAGCACGCCACATATCGTCCCAAATGGTGCAAGATCTGACAACACCTCCGGCCACGCTGTGAGCCATCATCAAGGAAGCTGCGGGGATTCAGGTTGCGAACTGTACGTAGTACCGTGCTCGGTCAATGGCCCATGCCAAACTCATGGACGCCAAGGCAAAATCATGGGCCTAATTGCCGTCCCTGTGTCAAGACGTATGTCCCATGACCACTCACGCATGGCTGCTCACCATGGTTTTCTCCTTACTATGGCAAAGTCTGACTATTCACTTTTGTCTATCTGTAGCTGAAACGTGTGGATCCAGGAACGCATGTTGTGACGGAGATGGATGCCAACAACAAGTTCAAATGGGTGTTTGTGGCACCAGGGGCCACCCGCCTTGGCTCGGACTATTCAAGGCGCATCATGACCATGGATGCCACATTTATGAAGAACGGCCACAAGCAAGTGATATTGGTCGCTCTTTTTTTTTACGCAAACGACCATGCGTGCCCCATGGCCTGGGCACTCGTCTCAAGTGAGAATGAAGAAACTTGGATGTGGTTCTGCTTGCAGCTAGCACGTGCTTACCCGACAGCGTGTTCCCCATGTGCAGTGATAGTGTCAGACAGAGAAGCAGGCTTTGCGAAGGCTCTAGAACAACACCTGCCAGGCGCTACTCACACGTATTGGGCTTGGCATCTATGGAGGAACGTTTAGGAGAAGTTTGGTAAGAAGGCTGGCTACTGGGCGTGGAAGTGCACCCATGCCCTGATCCACGAGCAGTTCTACTGAGCGGCACGCAACCTGCGGGCCGTTAGCGAGCGTGCAGCGAACAAGCTCATCCCAGGCTATGACGGGCAGGGTGTCATACCCCTAGAGAAGTGGACGTCATACATGTGCCTGGTTCCTAGAGGCAGCCACATCACCAGCAACGTGTCCGAGTTACTGAACGCCCGTCTGAAATCCCTTCGGTGATAATCTCACGGAATCTCCACATATACTCTACCACGTTGGCCTGCTGATCTAGACACTTGAGCTTGTACCATGTGTTAGACCTATCGTTCAGTCATCCGAAGCATGCAAGCATCGCGTGCGATGATTGATTCTAGTCGGTTGGTGGCATCAGCACATCTTGCCACTGTGGGTTGATCTGCACCGAGGGTAGAATGCCTGTGGTCGGTGATATGAGACGGGCTCCATGGGCAGTTGATGAGGCTCCGCTGGTCTCCTATTGCCGTTGGATGGTCTTTAGGCCAGACCACCAACTTAACGCCGTGCCACGCAAAAGCGCGGCTGCGAGGTCAATGTTCTTTTGTTCGTCGCTTACCCCAGCAGAGGTGAAGTACACCTCCAAACTCGTCAGCCACATCAGAACCATCGGTCCTTCTGAGTTTGCAGGATCAAACGATTTTGGTGGAGCCGGACAAATTTTGGGTTTGCTCGGGAATTTCTCTCGACGAACACTGCTTCACCCGTGCTTGCATTGCGAAGGGCCTCAAGCACGACATTGAGTTGTCGGAACAGGTGGTTGTTGATTCCTTCAAGTGCGGAGATCCTGTCTACCAGTTCCTCATTGATCCGCGCCTGTCGTCTACCACATGTCTTCCCCGCTGTCGTTGTTGAGGCTGTCGGTTGGGGCGGCTGGTTCATCGCTGTTGGGTCTGTGACGTCATTGCCGGTGTGACTTTTGACGTGGCACACCTTTTGACGTGGCACAACGGACTGACTTTCCTAGCAATTGCATTGCTGAGGAATGACATGACAATATCATTCCGTTCCATCCATGCCTCGTGCTCCGGTGAGCCCACCGCGGGAACCTGCTCCTCTCCCTTCAAAAGCTTGATGAGGCCGCGCACTTTCATTGCCAGCTCGAACTGCCATCTCCAAAGGGGGAAGTCAGTCCCCTCGAAAATGGGGATTCCTCCCAAGGATCCAAGACCTTGCGGCAGTGACGTAGCACTCACATTTTCTCCAATGGTCTGCCCTGTGGTAGCCACTGTTGAGCTTGAGGACTGCCCTGCGGCAGCCCCCACTCCTCCCGATGGGTCAACCATTTTTGTT
>SZWC01019816.1:12605-31862 GCA_023375785.1 Penium margaritaceum
AATTGGCGCATCCACTGACCGCCAAGTGGCGCACTCAGGCAGGGTGGCATGCAAGAAGACTGCACATGAAGACTCCACAAAAACCTGGTTCATGACTCACATTTGAATGATGTTTCCTTGACTGTTGCATCGTAAGCTCTTTGTGAAATTGCAGTCTCCCACACCATCCCACCCATAAAACACCCTCTGCCAGGTGTTCCGAATGCTCTGAAGAATGGGCACCGCAATCAGGGAAGATGTTCACAATGAAATGACACACTCACTTTGAGTGAAGTGATACTCACCCACGCAACCCACTCTGTTCTGATTCTTGTTTTGTGTGAGGTCAGGTTGAGGCAACGTTTTGTTCTTCTTTCCTTGTCTCAAGTACAGAAGCAGACAAAACCACGGACTGGCACAACTAGGTAGTTCAAAACAACCAATGCCACGACCCATACCAAAATAGGGTGGGCAGGACAAGCCGCCGGGTGCAATTGAATAGCGCTGAGAGCATCATAGTTCTCAACAGTCAAGGTGGGCCGGCCCCTGCTACCACATTCTCTGACAGTGCTCCATCCGCGTTGCATGGTGGAAGCACATGACCTTCCATGCGCCAAGGTGCTTGTGGAGACCCTGAGAGAAGGTAGCAACATTGCATCTCTGTTCTCATGCCAGTGTTTTCAATTCTTGTCTCTCAAGAGAATTGGCTCATTACAGCTCTTGGTTCTCACTATACAATCATAGTCACCTAGTCCCGCTCTCACCTGTCCTTTCTTCCTCACCTCAATTGTCTGTGCGCCGCTTTCCTTGCCAGAACATTGCGCTTCACAACAAAGCGGCAAGGGAAGTGGGAATGGTATTTGAGGTAGCTGGGAAAATGGCGGAAGATGTTATTGGAATGCTTGCTCACAATTTGTAAGCATCAACTGGCCAAAATTTTAGACCTTTTTGCAAAACTGTAAATGAGCTTCCAAGGGCCAGGTCTTGCCATGTCAGCACAAGGGCAAGTGCGACTGGTTTGGCTGAGGAATAGGATCAGCATCTGCACACAGTCTATGAAGATGTTTGTGATGAAGAAAGGCTACCTCTATGGTGGTGGCTCTGCTATGCTCAATAAGTCAAAGTTGGTGGTTGGTGTATCCTATCTGTTTGCCAGAAAGCTGCTGCGGGTGGCCCTGGGGGGTGGCGGTGAGAATAATGGCAAGGGCCTCATGCATGTCAGCAGTGATGGTTGTAACTAAGGTCCTCAAAATGATAGTGCCGCATGGGAATATCTTGCATTTGGGAACCCTTACATCAAGAGAATAGTGTGCTTCCCAGGTCTCCTGTGCTGGCTACTCCGGATCTGCAGTACAACTGAGAGTGCCACTTGATGGAGGGGTTCCAAAGGTGTGTCTGAGTCTGGAAAAAGCATCATTTTTTAGGACCTTAGCAGTGACAACGACGTGGATAAAATCAACTACTTCAGGGAAGATGAAGGTAATGAATAAGCCTTGGCAAACGAAAGCAAATTCACTCTCAATGTCAAAGTGCACACGTTTCTTCTGCCTTGTTTTGCACTTAGAGCCATTGTCAGTGGGCGCAGGGCCACTTCTGGGCCAGCTGAGACTTAATCAAAATGGTGGCGTCTCAAGACTCCATCAGGAATGGGGGCACACTGGCCAAACCTGGGAAATGCTTTGTGTTTGATTTGTCCTTGAATCTCTTGCCCTTCAATTTTCCATCTTTAAAGACTGCATCAAGGGCTTCAAGAATTAAAGGCACAGAGTAGAATGAAATGACCAGGCTGACCTTGTCCCACGACGGATATCTTTCAAGAGCGCGTGTTTTGAAAAAACAAAATACATAGGAAAATGAAAATGGATGGTTTTCAGCGGCAGGACTAGTTGCAGGACTAGTTGCAGGACTTGTTGTGCTGCCTTGTCCCAGGGATTGGGTGACTGATAATAATTGAGACTCAGAAATGGCACCACAGAAGCCTTCAAGACTGGCTTCATTTTCATCCACTTCCAAATGATTGAGAAGCACATCTTTCATTTGATAAGTTGTAGATAGGTTTTGGAACAGGTTTCTGAGAAGTATTAGTTGAACAAACTGTCAGTTGAAAAACCCTAAAAGGAGGTCTATATGATTTCATCTAATAAAAATCTGAAAGCCTCTTGAAAATGGAGTGAGGATGGGGAAAAAAAGTGATTTTGGGCGTGTTCTACCATTTTCAAAGCCTCTATCTCATCCAAAAAAGAAAACATGCAGGGGAAAACTGGATTCTAGGGGATAGTGCCTTGAAAGGGACTGGGACAAGCTATGAAGGGCTTGAATTTTAAGCTCCCTTCTCCCCTCTGTGCTTTCCAAGTTAAGTGCAGGCGCAATTCAAATGCTCAGGCTGCACATCATATTAACAAAGAGCACACAGATCATCAGATAATCTCTTGGGATAAAAAATCTCACATTCTCAAAACATCTTTCAGGCAGTTGCCCATCTCTGCAACTCCTGCATTGGTGAAGGTCGAACACTGGGGCAGTGCACTGGGGCTGGAAACCTTCAAGAAGTAAGTTCAAAATGTGATCGCAATGGAATTTCTCCTTGCCAGATCCTGCAGAGGCTGACACCCAAGCATTTGCATGGGGCTATGCTGCTAATCCTTGAGATTCTTGCACGTTGAGGGCGAGCTTATGCATGCTCACCTCCATTCTTTGATTCAAGAAACACCTTCATAGTCATTCTAGTTTAAACCTGGGTCTGCCAAAGGCTGTGGCGTGTAAAATCAAGCAGGAACTTCTCAAAGGGACATTAGATCCATGAAACCTGCTTTTTCTTCTTTTCTCAGCATGGATGTACCACCTTGGTTTTGATTTCTATATATATCTCCACACGGACCTGTTCCTTTAAGCCACCAGAGGGAAGGAGTTCCAGGAATGGGTGCACCTAATTTGGCCAATCCGCCTTGGGAAAGAATGGTGCCTTTTAATGGCAGCTGAGGCACATACCCTAGCTTGAAGTCTTTGATAGAAGGCAGGTTTTCCTCCGTTCAGTCAATATTGTTGGCAGTGCCATCAGGATAAGGATATTGTGCCCTAAGCTTGCATTCCATCTAAAAAATCCAAGCCCCAAAGAGAAAAAACAACTCCACCAAAAACGCACACATCATATAGGGGATAGGGTTGCAGGATGTAAGAGCACATTTGATGACCCCATCCGATTTCAATTTGAAAACTGTTAGCTGCATTGGCTTCTTATTTGTAGTTTCTCAGTTCAAACTAATGAAGGCATAAATTAAGCATATTCATGACCTGTGCGGGGTTCTTGTGTTGAGAGCAATTATTTCTACAATGAAGAAAACATATTGGGCATCTGGGTAATGAGAATGGCAGACTCTGTTCTAAGGACTTCCTGTCACCCAGTGCCTGAGGCCTGGTAGGTGTCAATTCTGCGTTTAATTTCTTTAATTTCTATGTGAATATCACTGTTCACCTCTGAGTAAACCCAGAAAGAGGCCAAGCTGGTATGCTGCCTTGCGTTGGAACCACATGGGGAAATGCAGGCCAATTGGTGAGCCCTAATTCTGCCTTTGAAGCCATCCATAAAGGAGATCAACATTTTCTTCTCAGCTTTAAAGGTGGCTGCGTCCAGGCCAGCTTCTTACCCGCGGCCTTTTCAATCCATTCCACTTTGTACCCACTGGCTTAAGTTCAATGGGTATACATATGAGTGAGTATTCAAGCCCAGTCTTAAGATTCAGTAGCCCCCACACCAAAGTTCATGTCAACAAAGCAATCATTGGTGTCTGCCTTACCTAAAAAAAAGAGCCTTTTTTGAACAACCTCTTTTTTCAGAAATTCCAAACCTCGCTTCTTTAATGGTTTCTATACCTTCCTCAGCCCTGGCTAATTCCAAACGATACATTGCATCTTGAATCACTTGTTGAAGGTATTGGATGCAATGACTTGTAAGAAAATTACAGTCTTTTGAAAAAAGTGCACAGGTCTTTAAGCCCTAAAGCTTGTGCAAGCACATTTTCATGAGGAACAAAAACATTATCCACCAATGTCTGACCAATCGGAGAGGCCCTTGAGCTGAAAATTCACAGAAATTTTGGATAATCAAGATCAGCCATGTCCCACCTCAAGCATAACCCACGAGTCTCATTGTTTCTATCCTTAGCCCAAACTATAAGAACATCCGCAATCCAGCTGTGGGTGATCCACGTTTTGGCACCAGTGACTCAGTATCCTCCTGGAACTTTGATGGCGCGGGATTCCATAGACCTGAGGTCTGAGCCATGAGTGGGCTCTGTCAGACCAAAGCAGCCCACGAGCTTTCCTTGCATCAGGCCCAGCAGAAAGAAGTTTGTTCCTCGGACCCAGGATTATAGATCATAGACATCACAAAAGGGGATTCAGCCCTGAAATTGGAACGGTAAGCGGAATCCACCTGCTCCAGCTTGTGGGCAACCGGTCCATAACAGAAATACTTGGCATTGGTACAAACATGTCAATCTAGGTTCATGCCAAGAAAATCCCAGGCACCCCAGCTCATGAAATATCTCAGGATCATGTTTTTTGTTGTGATTGAGCTTAAGGATGCAGGGAAAAAAACGTTTGTTGTGCATGATCCTGAACAGTGTCGTGCATCAGGTTTTCTTTCTCAGTAAATCAGTCTTGACATTAAAACAGGATCATCCCAGTAAAACTAAGCTTACATCAAGGTGAATCCCTCGTGCAAGTGGAAGTTTTGTGGATTAATGAATGGTGTTGGTGGCATGGCGTATGAAAAAATTCCATGCATTGGTTCCAGAGGCACGGCCCCAATGTCATTGCTGTTGCAGTTTATGTTGATACTTACGATGCTGCAATCACTGCCCTGGGCAGAAACAGAGTTCTCAGCATTACACAAATCTTTGGTAAAAATAATTGAGGATAAGCCTTCAGGAAAGTCATTATGAAAGAGAAGGGCCTCATCAAAATCCTGGTAGGGGTTAAATAGAGAATGGGTGCAAATGTCTCGGTTTTGGCAATTTTGGTCTTCTTACACATCTCAACCAAATCTGGTCTGATGTAAGCTACAGATCTACAGAGAGTCATGGTCATGGAATGATTAACATGTCGACATGCCAGCAGGTAATGTTATGAGGCATATGAGATATCCTCTGTGAGGGATAGGATCTGGCACAATGTGGGGGAATTTTGAGTCCCAGAACTATAGTGAAAATTTTGCTTTTAGTTCAGAGAGATTTTTGGTTCAATTCCAGCCCACAGCATTACTATGAAATTACATTGAAATCTTGATTATGCATTGCATCAAGATTTCATTCCAAACAATAAGGTCGCCAAAGAGAGCCTTTTTTTTCTGATTTGGCTTCACCCAGTTTTGCTCTTTATAAGCATGGTGAACCTTATGATCATCAAGGACTAAATAGATTTTTTAGGGATGTTTCCATACAAGCCTTCTTAAAAATTCAGTGAACAACTCTGTTGCAAAGTTTTAACTAAACATCGTGAACCTCAAGTTGCTCTTGTTTGCACTGGATGAAATCATGTTTTTGTTTTTGTTTTTTAAATCATGGACCTGGAATTTTCACCACTGGAGCGTGACCTTTTAGGCTATAACTTGTTCATGTCTGATGATAAAAGAAGAAACTCATGCCTCATCCCCCTAATGAATGTTGGCCTTTCTTCTTTTGGCTTTGCTGGCAATCTGAAAGAGGTGTCTTCAAGCTATAACTTTGCATCACAATTCTGACGCTGATAGGTGCACTAAAAGGGTTTTTTATGTTTAAATTGCTAGCATTCAGTGTACTTTTCAACTGTGCTGTGTGCCACTTTTATCCCAAATTCGGATTAAATGAAATGTGTCACCACTCGTGCATAGAAAATGCAGAGGAAAATTTGACTTGATATGGGAAACGATTGCGGAGAATGTTCATAATTTTTTTCCTTCATGAGGCTTAACATAGCACATATCCTTTGTATGCTGGCTGCGCTTTTTCTTGTGTAGTGCTGTTTCTGTGCCTTGTTTGTAGTTTTAAAGCCAATACAAAACTCTCCCCTGGGCCAAGCCAAAGATTTTTGCAACATTCATGCACTTGAAAATTTTCATAAAACAGAATTTATTGCCCTCATCCAGAATCCTTCTTGTGCATCTTGGCTTGATTTTCAAGTATCTCTTATTTCCATGCCAAATTGCTACCACACCTCTTATGTCACCCGTTTCATTGATGGAGAAATTTAAGGGTCTCTATCAAAGATAAGATGTATCAGGGGGGGGGGGGGGGGGGGGGGGNTAGCATGAATGTTCATGGTATTGTGAGAAATTTTGTTATGGCAATGGTCTCTAAGCTAACATATTCCAACAAGTCCATTTGTGTTCTGCAAGCTGCTATAATGATTAATGTATCCTGCCACTTGCAAATCCAACCATTTCTGATTTCTACAGCTATTTTAGGGTGTGTGTATCAGAAAAATCCACGGGCTCATCCTCAGGGCCTGTATTGAGGAGATACTTAAATACTTCATGAAATCTATCTTCTTTTGTGGGTCCGCTGTGGCCGGGATCCTTTTTTTTTTTTCTCTCTTAAAATGAAAGCCATCTGCATGAAGCCACTTTGCCATTCCAGAGGTTGTAAAACGTTCATGATGATTCCTTTTGATGTGCACAAAAATGAGTTCTTCTTTTGAGGTAGGTATGGGCCTGAAGATCATGCATCAATCCCATTGTCTGGCTGGGATTGAGATAGCTTTGTAATCCCCCTTTTTTTGTTTAAGTTTTTTCTCTCGCAGGTCATCGTTGAGATGTTCTTGCACAGTTTTATGACCAATGTATGAAGGTTCGTGACCAGAAAAATTCTCTTTTGGTTCCATCCCTCATCATTCGGCAGAACAGCTTTGATGTGATTGGCAGCACGATGGTCGTGCTCTTTCCTGTGCATCAACTCAAGAACTTCTATTTCAGTATTTGTCGGTTCCATTCTCTTGCCTTATTTCTACAATAGAAACTAGTTTATATCTAACATTACGAAATTTATTCAACAAAATTGAAAGTTTCTTTTCATTCATGATGGGTATACACCAGATTTTTTTGCCGTGAGGTGAAACACATTTGCTAACATAGTGTTGTATTTTCACCATGGGGTTTTCAAGATTTTAAAACTGCCAGGCATGATGAAAAGTAGAAGGGTGTTTTCAGGAATCAACATTTTTTCTGTGCCACCACACTCAGAGCTACTGAATCTCATGGCTGGAATTTCTTTGCTATGAAACAAGGCACCACGGGCCTCATGAATCATCCCATCAAAGCCGTGCCATTGGCTCAAGCCGTTTTCAATGTCGCCTTGATGCCACAAGGTGGGAAACGTTTAGGAAACAAAAACCAAGGAAACCCTTCTTCATTTCCTATAGGAGATAGAAATTTCCTTCATCTGTTCCATGAAATAATTGGAAACATTTTTCCCCTCATGCCTGATGCCGAAATTGGCATTCATGGGGACGCCAGTCAAGAAATGATGTCAAAGCTTGCTCACATTGGCACCCTTAGCTTTTTTCCCATACCCAAAAACTTACATAATGGTGTGGCCCTAGCCATAGGTTGTTATGTGGGCTTAACCAAAAAATCCATAGGCTTTTCTACAGCTGTGGATGTTGCCACAAAAGCCCTAGATTGTTTCCAACCCACAGTGGCCAGCCTTGACCGCGTTATGGTTCTTGAGGATGAAGGCTAAGATGCAGCCCATATCACCCTGAATAATGGAATAGCACACGGGAAGATGTGATTTTGATCCCCAACGTCCCTTATGAACTTGATTTCATTAACTGCACAATTTGCAAAAGTTTTAGGAGGAGAGGGAACTTTGCCTTTGTTCTGGTCTCTGAAGTAGTGACCAGAGAAAACGGTAAAAACATCTTTCTCACTGATCAATCTGGAACATCGTGATATGGAAAAACCTTGCAATGTTTAGCTGAAACATTTTCAACATTATCAGGAGCAGAAATGGGCTGCACCATTTTTAACATGTCCGACGTGAGGGGGGGGGGGGGGGGGACCATCCTCACAAGACAGATTTCTGGCTTCTTCCATTGCTGTTTGTTCCATTGATCTTGTGGCCCGAGATTCAACCACATGGTTTCTTGTTCTAATCGCGAATTCATTGATGTGCCCCTAGAGAAATCCAATCAAAGATATCAAGAGGTGGATTTGAACTGTGGCATCCTTCACACTGCCAGAGATATTGTCATATCCATTGGTGATCACAGATTTTTTCACTGTGTTCAACATATTCAGTTGACCACAGGGGAAAAAAATTAAAGTCATGCATGATTTTTATCTTGTGTCATGAAAACTTGGGCCTAAAGTCATGCTGTCAAATGCTTGAAATTGGAAAATCCACATTTGCAAAACTAGAGGTAATGGAAGAGATACAAGGTGTTGCTCCTGTCTCAATGACTCCCTTTCTAGTAATGATTTAAATGACACAGAATTTGGAGGTCATTTTAGATGTGGATATGATGAAGCATGATCTTTTTAGTTACCATTCTTTTAGAAATGACATGACCACCACCGTTGCATCTCAAGACCTGCTGAAAAGAAGTAGATGTAGCTGCTTAAAAGGGGTAAAAAGGAAGGCAGACTTTAAAAAAAAGGAAAAACAATTTTTGGAAAAGAAAATAGAGTGCACGTTCCTCTTTCTGTGTAAAGAGCATGTGATAGATTTGCTAGAAACTATTTGCTGCCACACCTTTGTGAACAATGTACCTAGTTTGGCAGGTTTTGGTGAAGGTAGGCATAAAGAGATTTATTTTCTGAGACGAAATCGAAGAAACTCACAAACAAATCTCAAAATGACATGAAAGGTTTCTCAGAAGCCCTTGCAAACAACCTTCCCCCATATGATGCAGTTTTGCTTTCCTGAGATTTAGTGGATGGAACATCCAATTCTGCAAGCGCCTTGGTTAACAGCCTTACAAGCTCAGAAGAAGAAGTCCCAAGTCCGACCTTTACATTGGTTTGTTTTACCAATGCAAAAGTTTCCCCATCTGGATTTTTCTTTTTTTACCGTGTAGAGTTCACCAAAACAAATTTTGGAATTGGCATTTGAAGATGTTAATGAGGGTGTTTACATTACTGAGTGGCACTGAGAAAAGAGGGCCTTTTCTGCCTGAAGAAGCCTTGTATACTACGTTTGAGTATGGTGAAACAGAGAGGGAAAGACTTCTAACGTCTAAGGCACCTGCAAGATTGCTCACATTCATAGATGCCCTCAATTTAAGAGCCAGGATGTGTTGCATTAATAGTTGCATGACAGCGTATGCAAAATGGAATCAGTAAAGCTTTTGGCTATGGATTTATTAGCAAGCACTGTTATCATGTTGGCAATACTTCCAAGCCAATCGTTGTGATTGTTTCAAATGAGGAACCTACAAAAATGAAATCTGTTTTGAGATCATGCGACTTCTTAGCTTCCATAGATTTTAAGTGCCACAAGTGCTGGCTTCTGATGAAGAAAAATAAGCAAATGGATAGTGGGGATCTGACTTCTCATTGCGCCCTTCAAGATGATGTGCCCAAAAGCATCTTGTAGGAGCCGGGGGGTTTAGGCCTGATTGACATGCACAAAAGATTTACTCATAACGAATGCAATATCCCTCCCTACAACAAGAAATGCTCTTGTGATGAGGCCGTTCTCTTTTTACAATGGTTTTCCCCCCAAGTTTTGGAACACCCCCTTTTGGGGATGCAAAAGGATGTGTTTTTTTTTTTTGGCCAAGTTATTCATCAATCCCAGTGTCTGATGCCTCAGACCTCAGCAACTCAAAATTGACATGGTGTACAATTTGGTGTTGACTTCCCAGAAAAGGTATTTGCTGTTTGGAATTTTTGGATTTTCAAGATGCCCTTTGGGGGCCTGTGACTTGTGACCTTGTTTCTCACCTACTGGGGCAGCCAACTGACCCTCTTTTTCAATTGTGTCTCAGAAAGACAGTTCAAACGCAATTGTTCTGGTACAGACCACGAGCAGCCAAGCACCACTGCTTTCAGAAGTCACATCAAGGTCTTTACCTGTATTTTCAATAGAGCCTTTGGCCGTGTCCGTCGCCACTATAGCTTTGACAATGTTTTAGCCCTTGCATCCTGTCACAGCTTCCAATTGGTGCATTTCCATGCTAGAAATGTTGTCTGTATTAAGTTACCGGCTACTGTGCCTATTACATTTTGGCCCATGTTAATACCTTGGATTGAATACCATTTTTTGTGATCTCTCTCCTTGACTTTTCTTTAATACAATGCATTTGAAAGTGGCATTCCATATGCGGATGCATAATCGGAAAGTGGAACCATAGTGGCATTACCAAGATTCAGCATAGGCACCTCATGTTTCATTTCACCCCATTCAACCTTGCCTGCGACAAGGGTTTCCATTATGATGTCTGCTCTGGAACTGTCCCATAGTTTGACCTTGAATGTGCAGTTTTATGAGGGCAGATAAACTCCCTCTGAATCAAGGCCACTAAAGGAAATTGTATGCTCACTTCGGGTCAGTTTCTTGCAATCAGTGAGGTTCATCACCCGCACAGTGCACCCCTTTGCATTCAAAAGAACCAAGGTGGCCTTGTGTGAATCTGGTACATAACCTGATTTTTTTTATCACAAAGCTCGACCCAACCTAGTTTTTTAGATATTCCCACACCAAATCTTCAATCCTTTGAATGGCTGGTAGGGCCAGTTTCTTGCACCCAGACATGTGAGGCCATGGGCATTGATTTATTTCTAGCATCTGCTTCTTGCCACTACTGGCCACTGCTGCCTGCTGCATTTGGTTTCTGCTGCTAGTTTTTCTGTTTGGAGAGGCAGTTCTTGTGTCTGATGATGGTCACTATAAAACATGGCGCACTGAATCACCATCTATAGAAAAAAAAAATCATTATTTTTCCCCGTGTGTTGGTACGTCATACAAGCCGTGACTAGAGTGGCTACATGATATCATCGAAGTTGATGCATCAACCTGAACCTTGATAACAGGCTTGTTATATCCACATGGACATGGAATTCGACATTATTGATACCAAAATTGATATCATGACGTGGGGGACTCGAAGGTCCTCAACCCAGTCCCCCATCATTCCCCAATATTGAATGTTTGAGAGGCCAACATCAGCAAAATTGACAATATCGGTTGATTTTTCTGTCACCTTGGGGTTAGTTTTGTGCATCAGTGTCCATGATCAAAATTGGTGGGTATGGTGGTGTCGTGGATATTGACCAATGCTCTTTATGCTTGACAGCTTGGTTCCTTTCAAACAAATGCAGTGCAACACAAGGATTTTGGGGAATACCTATTCTTGTGAGATGGTATGGATGTTTTAGGTCAATTGGATTCTATTGATTACATCCATTTCATTGTGCCTATTCAATCACAACCATGCTGTTAATTTGTTCAGTTTATTCATTTCCATAGATGAAACAAAGATGGATCACGACTTGCAATTCACTCTTGCACATACATCGGCAAGCTATGCAACAAGTGGACCACATCACATGTTGCGCATGGAAATTTCTCTCCACAATCTCTGGGGTTAGTTTTATACAGTTACATCCTGTGAATGTGGTTGAGAAGAAAGATTCCTTGCAGGTGACTGTGACTGCCACTCATCACACTAGTTGAGGAGTGTGTTAGAGAGGATGCTTTGATAGGTCATTGATTTGTGCTTGTTTAGCCAAATGATGCATACAAGAAATTCATAAAGAGATGTGATGAACTCAAGAGTCAGTTTCAGCATTTGCTTTCTCTGCTGCCAGCCACATGTTTCTGTGATTTTTGCCTGTGCAATGTGCAACTCCCTCTCACAAAGAGATGGTCCCCTATGCAGCTCTTGGTCAATTTGATCACCTCCCTGAGGGTTGAACTAGTTTCCATCAGTTGTATCAGATCTAGAACAAGGTTTTCCCTCATCTCTGAGGAAATTCTTGACTTTTGACGTGGCACACAACGTACTAGGCACAATTCAATGATGAACCTTGGTGCTAGGAGAACTTCATAAGGCTCGACTTCCGTGTTTTCTACTTCTCCTTCATTGTGAATGATTTCACAGGCAAACATGTCTTCTTCGGATCCGCTGAAGCTCTGAGGCCATCCCATGCCGCCGCTCACGTCATGGGGAGAACATCCGGATGCTACTCGACTGCTTCCATAGGGATAAATCCTTCCTCCACGTCCCCGTATGGACCATTTTGATGCATGGGTCGCGTGGAACAAGATCAAGAGCCTGTGGGAAGCCAAGAACTTGGGACCTCCTCCAAGGGACCCGTTCGATATGTGCCATATCTTGAAAGTGAATCTGCCTCATTGTCCTCCCATTTTGTGCCCACCACACTGGTAAACCTGGGTCCATCCGGATCCTCTGTTGTGTGCCAGACTCTGATCCACTTCGTCCACAGACTGTGTGGGTATACTGTGTATACTGATAAGTCATTTCATATCGCTTCTCCCCGGTATTCTTGTATCATTCCAGTCTTGTTTAACACACATATGCCAGGTCCCAGAAAGTTGTAAGAGCTGAGTGCCGTTGAACATTGAAGAAAGTGGATGTATGTCATGGTAAAGAACAAATTTCGACAAGATGCCTGTTACTTTTTAATTTGTGTGGAGTTTTGGATCAGTACTAATGATAGTGACCTCATTGGGTAGGACTGTTATATGTAGAGTACATTATGTTAATCATGTAACCAGTATACAATGCATTTTTCAACAATTTATCACACTCTTTTGCCCGGTGTGTATTGACATGAAAACCATACCAACGATGATTTTGAGTGAGCCAACCAATGAATGATGTTGTTAAGCAAAGATTCACCTATTACCTCATTGGGCAGGACTATTATGTTTCAAGGACAATACATTCATCATGTACCCGGTAGCTCATGTACGTTTTGACCATGTATAACACTCCTTTGTCAGGGGTCTGTCGACATGGCAACCATACCAAGCATGAATTAGAGTGTTCCACCAATGAATGATGTTGTTAACCAAACATTCAGATGAGGTGTCCAAGACAGGTTTCTGCAGCCTACACATTACTGAAATGGACCAGGCTTTCCGTTCACTAGCCATCGTTGCACTCAGGGTGGGAGCGTGTGGATCTACCAAATAATGTCACACATGGGGCACAAGTGGCCAGGACTGGCAGTCACCAGTGGAGTGTCGGGATGAAAGACGGTCCCATCCTCAAATCTTCTGAAGCATCATAGAACACTTCTTCTAGAGTGTAGCCCAGTAGAGTTTCCATGTCTGATAGTTCAGGGCAGGCGCTGCAATACACCCGCACCTCCAAAAGCCTCCATTCCGAGTTCACTCTTGATAGCAAGTAAGATGTACCAGCTCCACATATGAATGAAGTGATTAGAGGTAGTGCTGTTGGAAATAGCGTGAACTCCATTGACTTGTTGTGCAAATGAAGGAGAGAAAGAGGAATGCCTGTGTTCAAAAAAATTTTACTTTGCAAAAAAGCACAGGTCTGTAGTGTGTCCTTACGTAAACGTTGTTGTTGATCAAGTCATGTAGTAAGACTGTTTACTTTCACACACAGCTTCATTTGCCTTCCGACAATATCAACAAAGGAGAGTTCACCATGTTGTCTCATCAAATTCACACACTAACCAATAAAGAGGTGACAATGGTCATGGATTCACACCCCCCTCCAACACAACCACTCTAGCTACAATATCACAGACTTAGGCTGTCCAGTGCTAATGCCGACTAAACCGTAGGCCCAAGAATTGGATGTGCTGAGAAAGCAGGTTTGTGGCCAAGGAGCACACTCCAGTCATCCTGCACCATGACATGAAGCTATTGTGAGGAGGATGTTAAATGCTTTCAAAGGAAAGGAACAACTACTGATGTACTGTTCAACATGGGCAATGAACCTCCTCACCTTGTATGCTTAGTGCATCCGTGCCCCTGACTTCATGGCTCTCCACATAGTCTTCTATGAACTCCATCATGGCTCTCCATGTGGAGAGCCATGATGGAGTTCATGGGTCGACACGCCGTTGGACATGAGTTGGGCCATGCATTGTAGCCGTGTGTGGCCCCCTCCATCATCACGTGGTAATCGCAAGTAATGGTAGAACTGTGTAGAAGCCGTTTTGGAGGGGCCGGTGCAAGTGCCTTGGTGCAGTTCACAATCTGCTTGCAGCGCTCTGCCATGATCCCTTGCAAAAAGTAATAGTCCTGTTTTCACTAAAACAACAGCCTCAAGCAAGATATCCGGCGAGCGATTGCTATCTTCGGCATCCAAAACAACTTTCCGCAGATGATTGTTGTAGTAGACAGAAACGACAGTGCCAATTAGAATGCTTGAATCTAGGAGTCCTACGGCTGGCGACCTCCCAACCACAACTATTGTGGAAGTTGGAAAAATGAGTCGGCAGACTCCTCGACTCCAATGGAAGTGGACGCCGTCAACCAGAGAGACACGCAAACCTGCTACAACTGTGGAAGATTTGGGCACATTGCTCACAGCTTTTGGAGCAAGCAGCAGGTGAAAAAGGGGGGGAAGTCGCAGAAAAATGAGTTGGGAAACAACAAGGGGCACGAGTAAAAGGTGGAATTCTTGCCCGTGAGGAGCGATCTGTGCCAAACGATCGCCCATTTGAACGGCCTACATTACTGCAGAGGGTTTTTGAGATCACCAAATCCGACGAGGGGTACAAGGACGACCAACCCGCGATACTGCTCAAAGTTCACCCTTGAGGATGCAGAAGTCGCAGAATGGTACCGGCACTGTTGGATGGAGGAACTTGAGTTAGCTTCGTAAGTAACGACATGGTTGGCAAGCTGGGTTTGCAAACAAAACCAGGGGTTTTTAAGGAAAAACTGTTGATAGGAGACCATAGATACGGAGACTCCAAGAACCAGTACGGTTACAATTGGGAGATCTTTGGGATGTAATGGTTTGGAGGTCTTGTCCAATGAGCGATCACAAAATCATTCTCGGACGAGATATCCTATACTAGCACAATCCGCAGGTCCACTGGAACAGCGACGAGGTCTACATGGAGATTAATGGCACCAAANTTTAAGGAAAAACTGTTGATAGGAGACCATAGATACGGAGACTCCAAGAACCAGTACGGTTACAATTGGGAGATCTTTGGGATGTAATGGTTTGGAGGTCTTGTCCAATGAGCGATCACAAAATCATTCTCGGACGAGATATCCTATACTAGCACAATCCGCAGGTCCACTGGAACAGCGACGAGGTCTACATGGAGATTAATGGCACCAAACGACAACTTCCACATGTAGGACAGAAGCCGACAATGGAAGTAGCAGAGGTGGAAGCAACAAAGGAAGCCGCAGAAGCCAAAAAGTGACAACCTCTGCAGTCGATACCGCGTAACATGGCCAAACACTATATTTGACAAGGAGCTCGTGCGTGGCTCATGCATATTGAGCCAATGGGTGAAGCAAAAGTGGCAACAGCTGACTCATCATTGGCCTCATTATCCTCATCGGCCTCATTAGTCTCATTGGCCTCGACAAAATTTGCGATGGTACCCGAAGTGTCCGCACCCCTCGTCCAGGAGCTTGCGAACGTCTTCCCCGTCGAACTCCTAAAGACTTTACCTCCTCAGCAAGACATGGACCATCAAATTGAACTGAAGCTGGGCAGGAGACATACCATCCAAGGGGCCTATCGAATGAGTGATTACGAGTTGACTGAGCTCAAAAAGCAACTCTATGAGATGCTCAATCAGGGGTTCATCCGTCCATCCATGTCACCATACGCCGCACCAGTACAATTTCAGGAAAAGAAAACTGGCGAGATGAGGATGTGCATGGATTAACGGGCTTAGAACGATGCTACCATATAAAAACCACTACCCTCTCCCTTGAGCCCATGAACTTTTTTACCAGCCCGAATTTTCAGCGAAATCGACGTACGTAGCGGATACCACTAGAAATGCGTGGCAGACACCGACATCAAGAAAATGGCATTCCGAATCCGGTACGGGCACTTCGAGTTCACGATGATGCCGTTTGGACTTACGAATGCTCCAGCGACATTTATGGCGGCAATGAACAATATTTTCCATTTGTACCTTGACATTTTTGTCGTGGTATACCTCGACAACATTCTAGTGTACAGCCGGATCCCAGAGGAGCACAATGGACATCTCCGAAAAGTTTTTGAAGTTTTACAAAGAGAAACATTTTTTGGAAAAAATCTTGAATTGCGACTTTGGTTGGCGTTCGATTGAGCTTTTGGGTCACGTCATCAACGGAGGACGGATCACTATGGACCCAAAAAACGTGGCAGCAGTCGGTGGCTGGCCGACGTTGACCAACGTCCGAGAAAGTCAGGTTTTTCTTGGATTATGCAATTACAACCGGCGTTTTGTACGGGACTACGCGTGAGTGTCAGCGCCTCTTTCTGACCTCACTCAAAAAGAAAACGAGTGCCGGTGGGAAGACAGTGAACAAGAAGCGTTCACCGCTTTGAGGAACGCTCTGACCTCGGCACAAGCCATATGATTAGCCAATCCAACGATCGACCATGTCATGGCTACGGATGCATCAGACCAAGCCATTGGCACAATTCTTCTACAGGATCATGGCAACGACAAACAATCAGTTGCCTGCATGTCCCAAAAACTACGAGGACCAAAACTCAACTACGCGGTCCACAAAAAAAAGATACTAGTGGTTGTGCATGCATTCGAGACGGGGCGATGCTATGTGGAGTGTCGTCGATGCATTGTGCACACTGACCATCATGTGTTTAAATGTGTGAAGACGCAGTCAAATCTCAGTCGACGTCAAACTTGATGGATGGAGTTCCTTGAATCCCGGCTCAGTTACGAAATTGAGCACCAACCAGACAAACCCAATCCGGCGAACGTACTCAACCACCGACCAGATTTAATGACTGATGTGGCAACTGTACAACTACAGTGAGACCTATACCTTGAGCGATTTTTTGCACAAGGCTTTGACCAGCATGGCAGATATGATAGAACCAAAATCTGGTTCAACACTCCCTACTGGCAATGACACTTCACTCGCCAAATGGTTGTTCCCTCGAACGACGAACTTTGCCGTATGCTGCTCAAAGAATGTCACGACACCGGTTGAGGCGGACACTCTGTAGAGGACAAGACGTTGAAGAAACTAGGGACAAACTTTTGGAGGGACAAGATGCAATCCGACGTGGCCAACTTATGCAAAACTTGCGACACCTATCAGCAACAGAAATCTCATCACACGAAGCCACCCGGACTACTGCAATGGCTTCTTGTCCGGACGGAACCATGGGCATACATCTCCATGGACTTCGTCACTGGATTACCAGTCACGCCTAAGGGATATGATGCCATCCTCATTGTTATTGATAGGTTTTCTAAAATGTCCTATTTCATTCCAAAAACGACCACCGTCACCGCCGAGGGAACAACACGACTGTTTCTGAACATTGTACGGCTATAGGGAGTACCGAGAACCACCATGAGCGACAGAGATGGTCGATTCACCAGCCATTTTTGGTGCAAACTGATGACTTGCTACAGCAGCAGAATGCAACTTTCAAGGGTGTTTCATCCTCAAACCAACGGTCAAACGGAGTGGATAAATCAGGTGCTTGAACAAATTCTCCAAAAACTATGCGAACCTCATGGGACGGATTGGGCACAAAANGTACAACTACAGTGAGACCTATACCTTGAGCGATTTTTTGCACAAGGCTTTGACCAGCATGGCAGATATGATAGAACCAAAATCTGGTTCAACACTCCCTACTGGCAATGACACTTCACTCGCCAAATGGTTGTTCCCTCGAACGACGAACTTTGCCGTATGCTGCTCAAAGAATGTCACGACACCGGTTGAGGCGGACACTCTGTAGAGGACAAGACGTTGAAGAAACTAGGGACAAACTTTTGGAGGGACAAGATGCAATCCGACGTGGCCAACTTATGCAAAACTTGCGACACCTATCAGCAACAGAAATCTCATCACACGAAGCCACCCGGACTACTGCAATGGCTTCTTGTCCGGACGGAACCATGGGCATACATCTCCATGGACTTCGTCACTGGATTACCAGTCACGCCTAAGGGATATGATGCCATCCTCATTGTTATTGATAGGTTTTCTAAAATGTCCTATTTCATTCCAAAAACGACCACCGTCACCGCCGAGGGAACAACACGACTGTTTCTGAACATTGTACGGCTATAGGGAGTACCGAGAACCACCATGAGCGACAGAGATGGTCGATTCACCAGCCATTTTTGGTGCAAACTGATGACTTGCTACAGCAGCAGAATGCAACTTTCAAGGGTGTTTCATCCTCAAACCAACGGTCAAACGGAGTGGATAAATCAGGTGCTTGAACAAATTCTCCAAAAACTATGCGAACCTCATGGGACGGATTGGGCACAAAAACTCCCGAACGCCAAAATCGCATATTAATTGGCAATTTCTAGCGCAACGGGTAAAAACCCATTTGAAGTGGTGTATGGAAAACTTCTCGCCGGACTACAAAGCCGCAGAATAATTCTCGCGGTCGCCGTTCAACGCCGAGCTTTCACCACCATCTGGGAGGAAACTTGATAAACCCTCGCAAAGACACAAGCAATGATGAAACAAGCACACCGACATCGTAGCGACGATACCTTCATTGCTGGCCACAAAGTCCTCCTTAGCTCGGCAAACATCAAGCTTCATGGATCTGAGTATTTGAAGCTCAAATCCCAATGGTTGGGACCATTTGAGATTGAGCGCATGCAAAACCCTGTGATTTCGAGACTCAAACTCTCTGACACCATACAAGTTTATCCGGTGTTCCATGTCAGCAGACTCAAGCACTACCAGTACCCCAGCGAGAACTTCCCTGGCAGAGATGTCCCTCCTCCGCCTCTCCTTCAAGTGGACAAGGACACGGAGTACGTCATCGAGGAAATCCTCAACCATCGATGACATGGCAAGACGACAAAATGTCTTGTCAAGTGGCATGGCTACTACACCGCGCATTGCTCGGAACACTACAACAATCTTTGAGATGTTGATCATCTCATCAACGGCTACTACTGACGTCTCCGGGCCACATGTTTTGCATACAAGCATGTGCTAGGCAGTAGGGCAAAAATCAGCTGCATGGGTCTGATTAGCACGACACATCCATGCATCTGGCTACAAGCAATGTGCACAAAGAGAGAGAGAGAGAGAGAGAGAGAGAGAGAGAGAGAGAGAGAGAGAGAGAGAGAGAGAGAGAGAGAGAGAGAGAGAG
>SZWC01019817.1:28802-43590 GCA_023375785.1 Penium margaritaceum
TGCACCATGTAAATCTCCTCATCCAGCCGACCGTGTAGAAAGGCATTGTTTACATCCATCTGCTCGAGCTCCCAGTCGTGGTGTGCGACAAGGCTCAGGAGGACTCGAGCTGTGGTGTAGCGTCCAACGGGAGCAAAAGTCTCGTCAAAGTCAACGCCGGGGACTTGAGAAAACCCCTTTGCTGTAAGTCGGGCCTTGTATTTGTCGAGCGCGCCGTTAGGCTTGTACTTACGACGAAAGACCCAGCGGGCATCAATCGCCTTGCGGCCTGGTGGGAGATCAACCAGCTCGTATACGGCGTGGTCATCCAGGGCTCTCAACTCGTCTCGCATGGCAGACTCCCACTACTGGGAGTCAGGCGCTGCCCGTGCCTGGCGAATAGTTGTCCGGCCAGGCGATGGCGGCGGAGCGGCAACCGTTGCATTGCACTCGACAATGCTCCCAAGGATGGCTGCTTTGAGCGCACGCTCGTGCTTGGATGTGAGCAGTGTGTACCCAAGGACAGAGCTAGGATGCATGACTCCTGTGGCTAGGCCCAGAGCGTCCATACCAGTCGGCAGCGCTGGGGACTGTCCAGATGAGGTATGCAAAGGTTGGACAGAGGACGTTGCACCACTAGAGGAGCGAGAGGGAAGCGCGCGCAGGCGGCCGCCGTGAGCAAAAGGTTCGATGGATGCAGGGCGTGGAGGAGCACTGGGTGGACTGGGCACAATGGGAGTGAGTGGACTGGATGGGGACGCAGCGGAATGTGCGGGAGAGACGGACTCAACAGGGACATATGAGGACACCACAGGGGATGACGGAGCTCCAAGCAAGCTAGACGACACCAATGGGGGGGAGGATGGTGGAGTCGTAGTGCCGGCCGTTGGAGAACGCTCCGAGGGTGAAGGCTGCTGAGACGGGACAGCAGCAAGGACGGCAGGGGCAGATGGGACTGCAGGGCCAACCTCCCCCCGCAACCGAGAGAGCGGGAGCAGGGAGGCAGCGGACGAGTGACGATCGAGGTCACGGAGAAACACTGATTCGAAGAACAAGGCATCCCGGGACTCAATGACGCGCTGACGCTCTGAGTCTTAGCAGCGCCAGGCTTTCGACTGGGAGGAAATGCCCAAGAAGGGGCAGAGACGTCCACGCGAGGAGAGTTTCCCGTCGTGGAGGTCCTCTGGGAGCCAGACAGACACAATGCTACCCCAGACAAGAGCCAGACGGAGGTCAGCACAAGAGCCGTACCAACGCTCAAAGGGCGTAACGGTGCAGGGAAGAGGACCGTGAGGGATGCGATTCCACACCCAGGTCATAAAGCTCATGGCCTCAAAGGCAAAGCGAGGGGAGAGCCCAGAATCAGACAGAAGGGTGCGGAAACCATCGGCAAGGGTCCGATTCCAACGCTCAGGAGCACCGTTTTGCTGAGGTGTGTAGGGAGCCGAGGTCTCCAGACCCACACCCCTTGGGACTCAAGAAACCGGGCGGTGGGTCCAAGGAACTCACCACAATCACAACGAAAGACGCGCAATGAAAGCTGACACGCATGTTCAGCCAGACTGAGCCATGACGCAATGACAGAAGCAACATCACTCTTTTGGCAAAGAGCAAAGATCCAGCGAAAACAAGAGAAATCGTCAGGAAGGCACAGAACGTAACGCCCGACCCCCCTAAGAAAGTCATGGGGAAGAGGCCGCATGACGTCGGCATGAACAAGATCGAGAGGGTGAGCGGATTGGGAGTCTGAAGAGGCAAAGGGAGAACAATGCATTTTGCCTTGGGCGTAGTCCAGGCAGTCAGAGGGGCATGGCGCAGGGAAGGTGGAGGGGGACAAGCCAACAACGGGCTGAAGGCGAAGCATGCTAATGATAGCATCAGTGTGCACATGGCCAAGACGGCGATGCAAGAGCTGGATATTAGTAGGAGAAAGGGAAGGCGCGACGTGAGCAAGAGACAAGCCAACAGCGGGTGCAGAGGGGGCATGAAGGGGGACTTGTTACACTTAACCCCCCGCAAGACGACGCGACCAGAAGTCAAAGACGGACAGCGCCCACCCCCTGACTAGCTGAGAAATCCATGCCTTGATCATCGAGGGACGTCACCGACAGCAAGCTGAGTTCCAAAGAAGGCACGAACAGAACATCAGGCAGAAACAACACGCCACAGGGACCGACAAAGCGGACAACACCAACGCCCTGGACGGGAAGGAGCTGGCCGGAACCAGTGCGCACAAAGCGAACAAAGCCGACAGGACCCAAGGAGACAAAGACGGACCGAACAGAGGTCATGTGATGGGTGGCTCCTGAGTCGAGGACCCAGAAGCCACCAGAGACACGAACACTGGGAAGGACTCCACAGGTGGAGACAGTGCCGACGGAAGGCGGGGACGAGGCACAGGCAGCAAGACAACGAGGGAGAACGACAGACTGCCAGTGCTCGACCCACGGAACATACAAGGATGGCAACCCAAGGACGTGACCGGGGGGGTCCCCACGAAGGACGGTGTCAGTCTGACAGGCAGGACACCTGGCCAACAAAGACACACTCTCACTTCCCTGATCACAAAGGTGAAGACGCTGAAGGAGAGACTGCTCGAGCTGGCACTCGCCGTCGACGTAGGCAGCAGACGATGGAGCAGGCGCGCTCGAGGGAGGGGCGATCCATGGAGGAGGGATGTAGGCCGAGGAAGGTGGACCTGAGACGGCGGGCGCTCCATAGGTCAGCGGCCAACCCCAAGGGTAGAGGACAAGCGGATGGACACCGGCGACACCGGCGGCGGGGTAGGCCTGAGCTGGGGAGGAACTGGAAGACGAAGTAGAGCTGGAGCTGGAGCTGGAGCTGACAGTGGAAGAAGAAGAGGACCCGTTGGTGCACGCCCAATGAGCACGCATGGCGCGTGCGAGGCGGACGTCGTCAGGGGGTGCAGGGCACTTGCGAGCGGAATGCTCAGAGGAGCCACAGTTCCAGCACACCACCTCACTAGGAGCACACGACGGCGCATCAGATTTGCCCTTCCCCTTGCCTTGCCCACGACCGCGTCCACGTCCACGGCCTTGGGAGGCAAGGACTGTGGCCGTAGAGGTAGAAGAGGAAGGAGAAGAGGATGGAGACGAGGTTGATGTAGCAGCAGAGGAAGAAGCGGAGGTGGCAATGGAGACGGCGGCCACCCTTGCGACTGTAGTGCGATGAAGGCGCTCGTTTTGGAGGCTCGTCCACCAGGCTACAAGCCTTTCAGTGACAAAGTCCCAGAGGGCACCAACGCCTGGAGGGGATTTGGGTGGAACAGGCTGGGAGGTACGCCGTTGCAACTCGTCTGCTTTGACATCACGGAGAAGGTCGGACAGCTCAAGGATCAACCCGTTGACCATGGTGTGCATAGCGGATACCTGACCTGGTGCGGCCTCGCCAAGTTTGCAAAGCAGCTTGAGCCCGCGTGCCCAGTAGGCGTCGGCCGACTCGTCCGCATGCATTAAGAGCGTGTTGAACTGAACGATGAGGGCACTTTGCGCCGCCTGACCTGTGACTGTCGTGCGCCGACAAAGCATGGTGTACGCACTGACTGGGTCAGCCAGACACTGAACAGCGGGGTCAGCATTATAAGTGCCAACGTCGTCAACAAGTGTCTCGGGGGCAGCAGCAATGAGGGCGCAAACAGCGCGAGCAGACACGTCAGCGACAGGGGTGAAGGAAGGTGTGGCAGGGAAGTAGTATTCCCACAGACGTTCTCCCTGAGCCCATGCACTAAACCGGGTCTCCCAGGAAGAGAAGGCAAGTCCAGTAGAAAGGACAGGAGGCTGGGAGAAGAAGTCATGGTGGCGGGAGACTGCGACAGGAGGGACAACAGATGGGGTGAAAGCAGGGTTTGAGGCAGCAGAGTTGGCACCAGGTGGGGTGGAAGAGACACCGGCACCAGTGCCAGCAGAGGAGCCAGTTGGCAGGACAGAGGCAGCAGGCAGCCGCTTGAGCACAAGCGCTGCCACCTCATCTGCAAAGGCGGCGCCATTGTCATTGGTGACTTTGAGACGCTCTTGAGCATCACGCTTAGCGTCGCGAGCGAGGGCCAGCTGGCGCTGAAGGTCTGCTATGACCGACTCGGTGTCACCAGGCATGGTGACTACTAATGGGCCCTGCCGAGAAAATCTCGGCAGAGTTTCCCCCGCCCCAATGGGCGTGGGAAAACTGGCAATGCCTTAGGCACGGTGGATAAGTGGTGCAAGACAGCCCGACCCAAGTCACACAGACAAGCTACCACAGAGAAAAGAGACAGAGGGCAGGAGAAGGGAGATGCAGACCAGGAGGCCTCACGAGGCGTGTGAGGGGCTGCGCAAAATAGCAAGAATAGGTGGGACAATGGAAGCAGCTACAGCAGAGAGCACAGAGACGCAAGATGCAACTAGCACAATCAGTGCCAGGCAGCCTGTGGTGAAGGCGGCGCCAACGGTCGGAAGGATCGCCGCCGCAATGACGGCCGCTATGACGAGTGTGGTGATGTCGGAGGGTGCAGATGCGGATGCTGCAACAGCGACGGGTGTGGAAGTGCAAATGGCTGTAGCTACAATGGATACGGCAGAAGCCGCAGAAGTTGTTGCAGAAGCCACAACTGATGCGACTGTCGCAAGCTGTGTCCCAATGTCTCCAGCTACCGCAGCAAATGGTCTAGCTACAACGGCTGCCTCAGTGTAGGACTCAGCGGCGCGGCCAGCTGACGTTGATGCAGGGGCGCATGCTGCTCTAGCTGCGGCAGCAAAGGTGGCAGCAGCTGCAGCTACTGCGTCTATCACAGCGGATGCGGTACGTGTGAAGGTGCGAGTGAGCTCTACCGCCTCCTGACNAGGCATGGTGACTACTAATGGGCCCTGCCGAGAAAATCTCGGCAGAGTTTCCCCCGCCCCAATGGGCGTGGGAAAACTGGCAATGCCTTAGGCACGGTGGATAAGTGGTGCAAGACAGCCCGACCCAAGTCACACAGACAAGCTACCACAGAGAAAAGAGACAGAGGGCAGGAGAAGGGAGATGCAGACCAGGAGGCCTCACGAGGCGTGTGAGGGGCTGTGCAAAACAGCAAGAATAGGTGGGACAATGGAAGCAGCTACAACAAAGAGCACAGAGACGCAAGATGCAACTGGCACAATCAGTGCCAGGCAGCCTGTGGTGAAGGCGGCGCCAACGGTCGGAAGGATCGCCGCCGCAATGACGGCCGCTATGACGAGTGTGGTGATGTCGGAGGGTGCAGATGCGGATGCTGCAACAGCGATGGGTGTGGAAGTGCAAATGGCTGTAGCTGCAATGGATACGGCAGAAGCCGCAGAAGTTGTTGCAGAAGCCACAACTGATGCGACTGTCGCAAGCTGTGTCCCAATGTCTCCAGCTGCCGCAGCAAATGGTCTAGCTACAACGGCTGCCTCAATGTAGGACTCAGCGGCGCGGCCAGCTGACGTTGATGCAGGGGCGCATGCTGCTCTAGCTGCGGCAGCAAAAGTGGCAGCAGTTGCAACTACCGCGTCTATCACAGCGGATGCGGTACGTGTGAAGGTGCGAGTGAGCTCTACCGCCTCCTGACGCCAAGTTGAGTGCGGCGATGCAGCAGTGGTGTTGTGCGGCTGCTCAGTCCCCCCAGAGGTACCAAGGGAGGGAGGGCTTACCAAACTTTGTCGCATAGCCGATGGCGAAGGTGGGGGCTGATGCGCCAGTTGTTCCTCGTGGTGCTCGTCGCGTGATGCCGCACCTGGCACGTCTGAGGAAGCAATTTTGGCTTGCACCACCACGGTGGTGCGTGCGCGACAGCTTCCAATACTGCTGCAGAGAGAGTACTAATGGACAGCCGCCACCACCGCTGCAGCGTGCGTGGAGGTGCAGTTGCCGGGCTGATCGCGGCAGTCGTTGGCGGCTGTGCGAAGATGCACAGCACTGCAGCCTTTGCTGAGGTTGACAACGTTGCTACTGCTGCTGCTGCTGCAAGGCGTTGTTGTTGCTACTGCTGCTACTGTGGCACGACCGTGTGCGTGCTGCTGCTACAATGCAGCCTACTGATGTTGCTGCAAGGCGCCGATGCTGCTACTGCTGCAAGGTGCCGACGCTGCTGCTGCTATGCAAAGGCCTGTGGCACGGTAGCGTGCGTGCTACTGTTGCAATGCTACCTGCTGCTGCTGTCGCAAGGCGTAGATGCTACTGCTGTTGGAATGCGCCAACGGTACNGTCGCAAGCTGTGTCCCAATGTCTCCAGCTACCGCAGCAAATGGTCTAGCTACAACGGCTGCCTCAGTGTAGGACTCAGCGGCGCGGCCAGCTGACGTTGATGCAGGGGCGCATGCTGCTCTAGCTGCGGCAGCAAAGGTGGCAGCAGCTGCAGCTACTGCGTCTATCACAGCGGATGCGGTACGTGTGAAGGTGCGAGTGAGCTCTACCGCCTCCTGACACCAAGTTGAGTGCGGCGATGCAGCAGTGGTGTTGTGTGGCTGCTCAGTCCCCCCAGAGGTACCAAGGGAGGGAGGGCTTACCAAACTTTGTCGCATAGCCGATGGCGAAGGCGGGGGCTGATGCGCCAGTTGTTCCTCGTGGTGCTCGTCGCGTGATGCCGCACCTGGCACGTCTGAGGAAGCAATTTTGGCTTGCACCACCACGGTGGTGCGTGCGCGACAGCTTCCAATACTGCTGCAGAGAGAGTGCTAATGGACAGCCGCCACCACCGCTGCAGCGTGCGTGGAGGTGCAGTTACCGGGCTGATCGCGGCAGTCGTTGGCGGCTGTGCGAAGATGCACAGCACTGTAGCCTTTGCTGAGGTTGACAACGTTGCTACTGCTGCTGCTGCTGCAAGGCGCTATTGCTGCTACTGCTGCTACTGTGGCACGACCGTGTGCGTGCTGCTGCTACAATGCAGCCTACTGATGTTACCGCAAGGCGCCGATGCTGCTGCTGCTGCAAGGTGCCGACGCTGCTGCTGCTATGCAAAGGCCTGTGGCACGGTAGCGTGCGTGCTACTGTTGCAATGCTACCTGCTGCTGCTGTCGCAAGGCGTAGATGCTACTGCTGTTGGAATGCGCCAACGGTACTGCTGCTGCGCAAAAGCCTGTGGCACGGCAGCGTGCGTGCTGCTGCTGCAATGCTGCTTGCTGCTGCTGATGATGGGCGCCGAAGTTGCTGCTGCTGCACGGAGGACTGTTTTACGGCAGAGTGAGGGCAGCGGCTGCAATGGTGTTTGTTGCTGCTCAGGCCGTGAGTTGGGGCAGATCTGGAGTACGGCAGAGGTGCAGAGGACCTGGGCTGCAAAGGTGCAGNGCTGCTGCTATGCAAAGGCCTGTGGCACGGTAGCGTGCGTGCTACTGTTGCAATGCTACCTGCTGCTGCTGTCGCAAGGCGTAGATGCTACTGCTGTTGGAATGCGCCAACGGTACTGCTGCTGCGCAAAAGCCTGTGGCACGGCAGCGTGCGTGCTGCTGCTGCAATGCTGCTTGCTGCTGCTGCTGATGGGCGCCGAAGTTGCTGCTGCTGCGCGGAGGACTGTTTTACGGCAGAGTGAGGGCAGCGGCTGCAATGGTGTTTGTTGCTGCTCAGGCCGTGAGTTGGGGCAGATCTGGAGTACGGCAGAGGTGCAGAGGACCTGGGCTGCAAAGGTGCAGCCCGTGAGCGACACTCCGCCACGTAAGTTGGTGGCGATCCGTCGAGCACGACAGCCCCCCCCCCTTCTCTTGCGTGGGTAGCAATCCGCCAAGTACAGATTTCCACCTAGGGCTTCCTAGTGTTGCCTAGGGCAAGACCTTGGCAGCGTGCGGGAGCGGGGCAAGAGTGCAGCGGCGAGATGGTTGGGGTGCGGCGGCGAGAGGGCCTGCCGCGAAGTCGTCCCAGAATCGAGGGACGGCGCTTCAATGAGTCGTCCTACTTCCACACTGCTCTAATACCAGTAGGCTGATGTGCTAGACAAGCAAGCAGCAGCCGGGCTAGTGCAAGAAAGACACCAAGCAACGAAAGGCACTTTTTCGTGGCAGTTAGGATGGAGAGAACGAGAAACGACCAGTGACGAAGGTCGAGGTGGTAGCCGTCAGGTGTACAGGAGGCGAGCGAGCGAGCAACGAGCTCGATCTCACTCGCCACATTCCAAGTTAATTAACCCAAACCAAACTACCCACAGTCAAATTGCAACCTGTAAACTAGGCCATTGAAGAGAACAACCTGTAGAAGAACAGGCTAGAGTGTGAACCCGAAGCAACTTTGCGTACACGCATGCACGCTAGCCAGAGGCATGTGAGACTTGTGCAAAAGCCCGGCTTTGAGGATCGTTGTGTAGCCATGCCAGCAGGGGTTGCCTCTCTCTAGTTAGTCACCTGCAACCGTGAGGTGAGTGTGCAACGAGGCCAGAGGTCACCGTGTGGTACTGACAAGAAACCAACAACCAGGCATCAGTGCCTGATCAGACGGTGACGATAGTCACAAGTCATGCACGCAACGGCAAGAGTTTGGCTAGGGGACAGAAGGCAAAGTATCTGTATACTTCAATAGCATTTACACAGAGAAATGAAAAATGACAGGTCCATGGCATAAATACCTGTCGCGGCGCACAGCGGGTGTCGCACGCGGCGGTCCAAGAGCTCTCCTAAGACCGGCCCAAAACCAGTGTTTTGGCCATAACTCTGCGCACACATGTCAGAATGCTACGCCGTCTAAACCTAGACATACAAGATCATAAGACGGACGCTACGACTGGTCACATGCATGTACCCATCATCAGACGGTAGACACGCAATGCAAAAACATGCAAACCGGGCTCATGGCCAGTCCGCCGAAAAGACTCCTGCAAGCTGCAGAAAAACTAGCAGAGAGTCCCGGCAGTGTCCCGTGCTCTGGAACGGTAGTCGGCCAGCTCTAAGCTGGTAGTTTGCCGCCAGTCGTCGCAACAGTAACACCGGGGCCCGCCTCAGGGATCTGCACGAGTATGGACACGGCCGAGAGGTCACAGTAGACTGTACAAGAACGTCCCAAATCACAACACTCCCCCATGACCCGATGGTACGCATGTCCATACACGTGCAGCACTGGGACAAGTACAATAGTGAGTGTAAAACTGATGGGACACAGAAACACATCCCACACTCAACCACCCTCAGGCATGGGGCGAAGCCCAACAGAACGAATGGCCACCACGAACTTTCCGTGCAATAGTGCCTTCGTCAAGAAATCAGCACACTGCATGTCAATGCCAAGCCACATGACGGAGATCACGTGTCGCTCCACCAGATCACGCACAAAGTGATGCTCAACCGTAATGTGCTTTGTGCGAGCATGAACAACACCGGAGTTCTCTGCAATGGCGAGAGCACTCTGGTTGTCGCAACGAAGCATAATGGTGGGTACTCACTGACTAAGCTCAAGAAACAGGCACTGCAACCATACTGCCTCAGCAGCCCCTGCGCCCAAAGCAACATCCTCTGCCTCCGACGAGCTACGTGCAATGCAGCCCTGCTTCCCACTACGCCAAGACAGAGCGGTACCACCACGCAGGAACACGTAGCCAGTACGTCTCTGTCCATCTGGGCTCTAGGCACAGTTACTGTCAGTGTAGCCGTCAAGAACCATCAAACACTGCCGACGAAAGCAGAGTCCAAGGTATGGCGTGGAGACCACGTACCGCACCACTCGCATAGCCGCATGAAGGGCTCTGGCAGGTGGAGCCTGCGAGAACTGAGTGAGGAGGTTGACAACAAAAGCAATGGCACGACGTGTGGTAGTGGCCAAGTACATCAGAGATCCGATGAAACAGAGGTACAAGGTCACGTCCACCGTCTCCCCCAGCTGTGTGGGATCATCCACCTTCAGGGCGTCCTGTCCATCGGGTGTAAGAGGTGTGGAAGCGATGGGCTCTGCACCACGGAGATCGATGAAACGCACTCCCACGACTCATACGTATCGGGCCTGATGCAGTAACAGTGTCCGACGTCTGCAATCTCGCACGATCTCCATATCAAGAAACACCGATGCAGGACCGAGGTCCTTCATCTTGTAGGCATTCTGAAGGAAAGCCTTGGCCTCCTTCATGGCCTCCAGGGATGGAGACACAATCAGAAGGTCATCGACATAGACCAGGATGGCGGTGAACCGCTCGGGTGTCGGTAGGATGAAGAGAGAGGGATCTGCCTCGCTATGTACATACCTCGTACGAGTCAAAGTGTCAATGATCTCCCGGTTCCAACACCGCGGAGACTGCTTGAGGCCGTACAAGGACTTGCGCAAGCACTAGACCTTGTCACCATCCTCAAAGCCTAGTGGCTGAGCCACGTAAATCTCCTCATCCAGAGAGCCATGGAGGAACGCATTGCTCACGTCCATCTGGTGTAGTTCTCAGTCATGCTGAGTCACTACACTGAACAGAGCTTGAGCTCAGGTCATGCGGCCGACAGGGGCAAAAGTTCCAATGTAATCGACGCCCTCAATCTGAGAGTACCCCTTGACGACCAAGCGGGCCTTGTAGCGTTCCAGTGAGCCATCCGGCTTCACTTTCTTACAAAAGACCCACTTTACCTGAATAACCTTCCTCCTAAGCGGAAGGTCAACAAGCTCGTAGACTCTATGCTCTCGGATAGCGCAAAGCTCATCCTCGCAGGCAGAGCGCCAAGCGTCAGCATCCTGTGATGAGAGAGCTTCCCTCAGGGTGCCCGATCGGGCACCATAGAGGGAGAGCTTTGCGTGGCAAGGGCACACGCCTCGGTGCTAGGCCTCGCGACCACAAGATGAGCTACTGCATCACAAGCGATATGGAAGTCGCGAGGGACGACATCGTGCCCTATGGGGCACGCTGGATGTACCTCTGTGAGCTCACTGTAGACACTCAGGCCTAGGGCCTTTGTGCCGGGGTCACCACTCGCGATGCTGCAAGAGGGGCGCCAGGGTGCGGGGCCCGACGCTTGCTGAGCTCCGGAATCCAGTGGTCAAAGACGGTCACCGGGCTCACGGGAGTAACCTGAGCTTGAGGGGCGCACCTCAGGCTCAGGGACAGGCATGACCACAGCTGGTGGGGGCTGAGGCAACGCAGCTGGTGATGCCGTGCGAGGAGATACGTGTGTGGGGGACACAAGGTTGGGTGTGACAGCATGTTCAAGCAAGACTGGACCTGACACAGAGGCAGGAGTGCCAGCAGACGTAGGTACGGAAGTAGGCGAGACTTGACCAGACAAAGAAACAAGAGTGCCAGCAAACACAGGTATTAGCGTAAAAGTAGGCGCGGGAACAGAAGCAAGGGCCCTTGCGGGGTGTGTAACATGCTGGACAGGCGAGGTCTCTGGATAGACGGCGATGATCGCCGAGTCATCAAGGGCCGGAGACCAAGAGGTGAAGGGGGCTCGAATGACCACATCAGCCTGGTGAGAGGTGCTCACTGGCATAGAAGTCTCCCCGATCTGCCGAGAACCCTCACAGGTAGGAACATGTGTGGCAGAGAGTGTAGTGATTGAAGTCAGGTCACAGTAGGTGAGAAACTCGAAAAAGAGCGCGTCGCGTGACTCAATGACGCGACGACGAGTAGGGTCCCAGAAGCGCCAAGCCTTCGACCGTAGGGAGATGCCTACGAAGGCACACAAGCGGCCCCGAGGTGAGACCTTGGACCCCTGCTGGTCCTCGGTGTACCACACGAAGGCCAGGGATCTCCAGACGCGAGCAAGACGAAGGTCAGTACGGTGTCCAAACCGGAGCTCATACGGTGTACTATGGTCCGGAAGCGGACCATGCGGGAGGCGGTTCCGGATCAAGTCATGTAGGCAAAATCCTCAAAGACAAAGGACTCAGGGAGACCGCACTCAGACCGCATAGCACGAATTGCATCCTCCATGGTGCGGTTCCAGCGCTCGAAAACACCGTTCTGCTAAGGAGTAGCAAGAGCGGAGACCTGGTGAAAAACCCCATGCTCATCAAAGAATCCGTCCATCTCGCCAAGGAACTCACCGCAATGATCCGAGTGGAAAGTATGTAGCGTGTGACGTGACTGACGCTCAGCCATCATTAGCCATAGTCAAACCGCAAGGGCGGTGTCGCTCTTTTGATGCAGGCTGTAGACCCACCGCATCCGGGTAAAGTCATCAATTAGAGTCAGAACATACCGGCCCCGATGAGAGAGGGACTCGGCCAGAAGAGGACCGAGAAGGTCTGAGTGAACTAACTCGAGAGGTCGAAGCGCTCGGGAACGAGAGTCAGGGTAGGTGCATCGGTGCATCTTCCCCTGAGCGCAAAAGAGACAGTCGGTCTTGGGTGTCTTCTCGAAATCGGCCGTGTCAAGACCGAGAGCTGGCTGTGTCCGAATGAGCTTCAACACAGTATCGGAGCCCACATGACACAGACGGCGATGAAGCAACCGCTGGTGTTCCAGAGAGAACACCAGTGACAAAGACCCAACCGGAGGAGGAAGGAGAGCAAGGGGAGGAGGTCTACGAGACGCAATACATTTCATCTACGACTGAGGCACGAAGGACAACACTGCTAGTGTCGGTAGCAGTCACAATTGCTGAGTCTACGGCATGCTCCACAGAGAGACCCATCAGTGTGCAGGCACGCACAGAAAGCAGGCTAAGCTCAAGATCAGGCACAAACAACACGTCGGAAAGGTACAAGGGGCCAGACGGACCGTCAAAACATACAACCCCAACACCATGGACTTGCAAGGACTGACCAGAGCCTGTACGGATGCAACGGACAGACGTGACAGGACCGAGAACAACAAAACCACTACAACGGCACGTCATGTGATGAGTGGCACCTGAATCGATGATCCAAGTGCCACCGGAGTCACGGCTGGTGGACGTCACTGTACAATGGGCAATGGGACACTCGGCATCAGAGGGACGCTGAGCCGTCAGTGGGGAGGAACGAAGCAGGGCACAAAGATGAGACTCATGAACCCAATCGGTGCAGTCAGGCCCATCATCATCACATGCTGACTGTGCTCCCCCACACGCGTCGTCACGAGCCACAAGAACGGATGGACAGACACTCTGTGGACCATCCAACGATGACAACACACTCGTACCTCCCTGAAAATGGAGCGCCAGAAGGTGTCAGAGCTCAACGATGGAGCGGTCGCGTGGGTCCGGATCACTGCTACTCGCCGGTGAGGGAGCGAGAACAGATGCTGTCGTGGCCGCCACGCGTCCAGAGGATGGCGAGGATGACATGCTGGACGTGGAATGGAGGGCGTGTGTAGCCGGGAGCCCACGAGTAATCCGCGCCCAGTCGAGCGGCTGCTGGCACTCGGTGTAGCGATGGGCGCCTCCACAGTTGTAACAGTGAACGGAACGTCCACTGCTACCACTAGATGACGACTGATGCTGTGACTACTGCTGACCTCATCCACGCTTCCCCTTTTTCTTCTTACCCTGAGCCGCTGCTGCAACACCCTGTGTCTGAGTGGGTGTGGGCAGGGCCGAAGAGGAGGAAGATGAGGACGTGATGGAGGATGAAGGAGACTGTAGGAGGGAAGATGATGGTGATGCAACGACTGCTGCAGCAAGAGAAGTCACCTGATAGGCCACGGCTGCCTCGCAGGCTGAAGTCACCAGGAGGAAGAGCTGATGCGCCCAGGGGAGAAGCTGCAGAGTGGCTGAAAAGGGCTCGAGGATAGCGTCGCTGTACTGTGTGAAGATGTCAGTGTACTCAAGACAAACTCAAAGCATCATCGTACGGAGTGCCCACAGTTGTGTGCCTCCTAAGGTCCGAAGGCGCGTGTAGATGCGCATGGCGCGTCGCCAGTAATCGACTGCATGCTCTTTAGGCCCCTGACCAAGAGAGTGGAAGGCACGAATGTGTGCTGCACGAGTGGCGTGCGTCTGTGCGGCCAGCAGGGATAAGGCCATATCCCAACCTCCGAGTGGATCGGCGCCGGTGCCTGTGCCGGCCTCTCTAAGGAAGGGGCGGAAATCGACGACTGTCTCATGTCGCATGGCACAGAGGAGTCCCCGCATCGCTCTGGCTGCTGTGAGCACCTGTGTTGGGTCTGTAGGTTGATACGGGCTGTGGTAGTAGGGCCACACTCCCTCTGAAGTAGCCCAAACTTGACAGACGATCTCCCAGTAGTCAAAACCGTCCTCTGTGATGTACGGTGGAGGTGGTGTCTCAAAGTCCTTGGGGTGTCGCTCCGTGGGGAGAGCAACCGCATGCCGAGGAGGACGAGGGATGGGGAAGACTCCTGGAAGGGGATAGTCACTGAGATAGTCGGGTCACGATCGTATCGAAGGAAACCGAGGAGATGTGGTGCCCGTCTGCAGCTGACGGAGGCACTCCTGAACAACTCGAATCTCATGATCCAGGGAGTCGCCTATCATGCCTGGCATGAATGGATCATCATCCGGGAGGTCAGGAGGTGGTGGGTCAGGTCTAGCTCCTGTCACGGGTGCCTAAGCCGACTGCTGTGTAGAGACCGCGACGCCGACAACTCCCTCGGAAACCTGCCGTGGGACCGTGGACTGGGCACGCAGAAGCTCAATCAGCGTGCGGATGGCATCAGTCTGCTCCCGCTGTAGGCGACGCATCTCATCCTGCTGGCTCCGCAAGTCCTCAATGGCCTGTGAGCGTGGGCTCAGGACCCCAGAAGAAGAGGCCGAGGGATCACCTATCCCCTTCCCTTTGTTGTCAGACTAGTCCATGTCGCCTCTCAATATGGGTCGACAGGTCAGGTTTGCTGGATTGCGGAAGCGTCAGCGTTTCTCGAGGAGTTAAGACGCTGGCAATTTTTGACTTTCCGGCCAAAAAATTGGCTATGGTGCTGACATCAGCAGGTGGTTGCTGACGTCAACATGACCTGATAACGTCAGCTTGACTCCCCCCCCCCTTTTTT
>SZWC01019818.1:0-51540 GCA_023375785.1 Penium margaritaceum
TTTTTTTTTTTTTTTGGTTGTTGTTGGGTTGCTGTTGTTGTTGTTGTTTTTGTTTTTGTTATATCTCTTCTATGGAGCTCAGCAAGAAATGTCTCATTGCTCTTGTACCAAGAGAAATTGCTAAAAGCAAGTTATCACACCTGCTATTGCCGACGTGGCAACGCTGCTTACATAGCACGCACAACAAGTCAAACAAGAGCAAGGGCTTGGCTAGGGAAGATGTGCATAATCCCGTAGTCTTGAAGAACTTAAATGTGTAGAATGAACTAGCAACCAATGAGCACACAGATACGGTACGTATTGCGGCACAAGTCAGGTCAGTTTCTCCTAAATTTGGCTTGAAACCAATGCTTTGGCCGTAGCTCAATGCACACTCATCCAAATATAAAACCGTCTCAACAGATGGATGAATCGTATTGAGGAAGACGCAACCCAAAATAGCATGCATAGGTCTGACATCAACTGGAGGACACAACATGAAAAAACATGCAAATCCGACCGAAAACCAGTCCATTGAGAAAACCCTAAAGGCTGTAGAAAATATACATAATGCCCCAGCATGCATCTTGGATGCCATGACGTCTTTGAATTGGTGGATTTCCACCTGGCGGTGCTCCAACGCCACTTGGGTCTGCAACAGGAATCCGCACAAAGATGGGTGCGATGAGTGGTTACATTCAACCATTTGTACAGACGGGATGGTTTCACACCACTTCATCGAGCGTGATTTGTCTATTCCTTGGGTGGCTGGTGAAATCTTTGGTGTTCCACCATCTGTCGTGAAGCCCATGGCTATTGCTGTTTGGTTTGTTTTGGGAGCTCCGTGGAATGCTCAATGCCGATCCTCCATTGCTGAAATCCAGTTTACTAATCCTCGTCTCCGGGCACGCTTGCTCCTTCCATCATCGTCATTGTGGGCTCCAAAAACTTCTTGATGGCAGAGATGCGTTGAAGATTTGTGCCATGTTGTCGCCCGCTAGTAATGTTGCCGGTTGCCCTTGTAATGTATTCGTGCTCTGATACCAAGTGATACACCAAACAAAACATAAGCGGTCCACATGAAGAACTTGTGGAGCAAGATAAGGTTGGAGGAACCTACAAAATTGGATAGCTAATGAGTGAGTAGCTTACTTCTAAGACATACATACAATAGCGAAAACAAGGCACACTTTGGGTCCTGGACGCTTGATCCAAGTGGCATGTGCAACGATGCGTCTTGAGAGGTTACTTGGATAAATTGTGAAAAGAAGTCGGGGGGATTTGAGGACGTTATGGCCCGTCTTTATACAATTCAAGTGCCATTGAGAAGTCAAGCAAACAGTGCTGAACCTGTCTGAATATTATTTAGCGCGGAAGCAAAGATTGGGGAATACCCTCAGTTGAATGGTTTGAATGTTTCCAGGCCAACGCTGTTACGCCAAGCGGAACATATGTGGTTCACAGGGATAGGTGCGGGACAAAAGACGATTCGGGAGTTTGGGACAAATGGATAACTTGTATTAATCAGTAAGTGTGCTTTGATGACAAGTGTGCAGTGATTCAAGCGCATATACACAATACCGAGAGTGAGAATGAGGCATAAGTCAGATCATCAGCGTTTGAGCCGAGCGACGCGTGCGAGGTTGTACCGTAAGTGGATGATTCAGGAAGCTCTGTCGAGAAGTCGGGGGTCTTCGAGAATATCAAGGTGCTTCTTTTAAAAGTCCAGCACTGTCAATTAGTCAACCAAACGACATGGAAGCATTGATAGAGTTCGCAATACTCCTTTCAATCGTTCTGAACGGTGGTCGAAGTTGTCAGATACTTCTGGAACGAAATACCGTAGGTGGGGACCATTGGCCAAAATGCCCTCAGCCGGATGGCGTAAAAGTCCTGAAGTCGTCGCGTGTTGGGCCATGGATGTAAAGACAGAAACTCCCACTCAAGAAGTTTAGGGACTCGTGGACGTCAAGGACGTAACAATTTTCCCCCCTTTTAACTGCGGCGTCCTGGTGCGCTAGCAGACTTAGGGCGGTGATGGCAAAAGTTGACGTTGATCAGATTATTGACATCCCAGAGTTTGGCGTAGGGCTCCCAGCTGTTGTGCACGTACTCAATCATATTCCCATGGAATTGATGTTCAATGACATCTTCGATCTTCCCCGTCCACTTGTAGAGGAGGTGGAGGTGTGACATCACTGCTTGGAAATTTTGTGTTGGGATCCCGGTAGTGCTTGAGCTTACTGATGTGGAAGACAGGTTGGATCGCCATGCTATCAGGGAGGTAAAGTCGAGTGACGAGTGGGGTTTGCATTCGCTCAATCTCAAACGGTCCCAACCATCAGGGATTGGGCTTCAAGAATTCTTTTCCTTGGAGTTTAATATCCATAGAGCTGAGGAGGGTGCAATCGCCAGCAGTGAACACGTCATCATAGTGATGTCGGTCGGCTGCCTGTCTCATAACTGCTTGCGTCTTCACGAGGGTCTGCAGTGTTTCTTCATAGATGCTTGCAAAGTCTCGACAGTGAATGTCAACCACGAGGATGTTACTCTGACTCTACAATCTAGCCGGTGTGGCGGGTAGTTTGCCGTCCACCACTTGAAAATGTATGTTACCAGCTACGGTGGAAGTGGCGGAGTTGTATGCAAGTTTGGCGGTGGGCAATTTAGCCACCCAATCGGTGCTGTGAGGCTTGTGCAAAGAACGGAGGAGTTGTTCAAGCATCTGATTGGTTTTCTCAGTTTGCCTGTCAGACTGAGGATGGAACACCGTCGATAGCTGGATCCGAGAAGCATAATGCATCATCAGTTCGCGCCAAAAACGGCTAGTGAAACGGCCGTCTCTGTGGCTGATGATGGTTCATAGCACTCCGTGTAGCTGCATGATCTGATGTTAAAACAGCCATGTTGTTCCTTCTGTGGAGACGGTAGTGGTCGTCAGAATGAAGTGTGACATTTCAGAAAATCTGTCTGCAATGACGAGGATGCCATCATACTACTTGAGTGTGGGGGGCACGCCTGTCACAAAGTCCATGCTGATGTCAACCCATGGCTCCGTCGGAACGGGTAGGGGTTGAAGTAGACCAGGTGGCCACGTGTGACGGGATTTTCGCCTCTGAGAGGTGTCGTACAATTTTTAGAAGGCCGTCACATTGCACTGCACTTTATCTGCTGAAGTGTCCACCTGAACTGGTGTTGTGGCATTCCTCCAATAGCATCCGTAGTTCCTTGTTTGAAGGAACGACGACCTGGTGAGAGAATCGTTGTCGCAAGTAAGGGTCGTCGAATAAAAAAAATGGTCCAGTCATACTCACGAGATACGGATCTCGTTTGACGAGCAATGTGCTGACCTTGGTCATCAGATCTGGTCGTCGACTTAGAGAATCCACCAGATTTCTTTTTCCAGGTCGGTACTCGATATAGTAGTCAAATTTGGACTCAAGAAACTCCATCCATCGAGTTTGTCGACGGCTTGGGTTTGGCTCGGTCTTGAGATTTTTTAGCGTGTGGATGATGCATCACCGGCATTACAAGTAGCACTGCCATGTCTTGAAAGTGTGCACGAGTGTGAGCATCTCGTACGTCACATAGTTGAGTTCCGGCTTGCGTAGTTTTTGTAACATGTACGCGAAGGCTGTTCTCCACCGCCGTTGTCTTGGACGAGAACGGCTCCGATGGCTTGAACGGATGCGTCAGTGGCCATGATGTTGTCCACTGTCGGATCTGCCAATCGTAAGGCTGGTGCCAAAGTCAGAGTGTTTCTCAAAGAGTTGAACGCTTCTTGTTTGCTGTTTTGCCAATTCCACTCGGTGGTTTTCCATGTGAGATTGGAGAGAGCGCTGATACTTGCGTGTTGTCCTTTACCAAATGACGGCAGTAGATGTAGAAATCCAGAAACACCTGGACTTTCTGAACATTTGTGGCCGTCGGCCAATCACCGACAGCCTCCACCTTTTTGGGGTCCATGGTGATTCGCCCGCCACCGATGATGTGGCCCAAAAACTCAATCGAACGGCGACTGTAGTCGCATTTTGAGAGGTTTCTGGAAATTTTCTCTCTTCATAAAATCCTGAGAATGGTTTGGAGATGTTCATTGTGCTCCTCCGGGATACTGTTTTGAACAAAGATGTTGTCAAGATATACGATGACAAATTCCTCAAGGTACGGGCGATAGATGTTGTTCATCGCTGCCATAAATGTTGCTAGGGCATTTTTTAGTCCAAACGGCATGACCATGAATTTGAAGTGCCCGTATCAGGAGCCGAATTTTGTATTCTCAACATCCTTATCACATACTCAAATTTGATAATAGCAGCTCTATAGGTCAATTTTGAAGAAAATCTGAGCCCCTCAACGTTAATGGAAAAGTTCATCTGCTCGTGGGGAGTAGCGGTTCTTGATGGTGATGCCATTCAATGTTTGGCAGTCCACCCATAATTGCATCTCTCAAGTTTTTCTTGTCACAAAAAGTACTGGTGCTGTATAAGGTGACCGTTGATCTGCTGCCCGGATTCAAGTCTATTTGATGGTCAATGTTGTGTTGCGGTGATTGTTCTCGAAGTGCTCCATCGGGGAAAACTCCTTTGATCTCCTCGATGAGCTTTGCAAACTCTAATGGTAAGGCTGCAAACTTTTCAGTTGTTGAGGCTGTTGATGTTGCTTTGGCAGCTTTGATATCTTCTGCTTCCCCTGCTTCCACTTGGACTGGCCATGCTTGGGCTCCGCGCTTCAGATATTTCTTGGCCACGTCCAAGTATATCGGCTAGCGTTGTGCGACTGTCAAAGCTTCCTCTGCTGCTTCCACCTCTACTACTTTGTGTAACCACCGCTGCATCGTGGGTTGCTCCATCAGAGGCAGGTGTCATTTTTTTCCATTAATGTTGACATAGAGTCCTGCACTACTCCAGTCGACCTTCGGATTCTGGCGGTATAGAAAATATCGCCTAATGATGATTTTGTGGTTGCTCATTGGGTAAGTTCTTCAGGCCATTACGTCGTGCAGATCTCCGATTTGTAATTGGACTGGTTCACGAAGTTGACCAATTTGTAGTTGTTTGTCGACGGGTTTTCCTTCAAACACCCCTGGTTCAGCTTGCAAATCCAGCTTCCAAACCATGTTGTTGCTGACAAAATTGTTAGAAGCTCCTCCGTCCACTAGTGCACGTACCATTCTATGACTCTTACAACCCCTTGGTTGTACTCGCAGCAGCATGACCGGTTGGTCGTCCTTGTACTCCTCGTTGAACTTTATGATCTCAGGTACCCTCGTCTGCGGCAATGTGAGCTGCTCATATTAACAATTGGTCGGCGCACAATTTTCTGACCAGACAGGAGCCTTGTCCTCTACTACTGCCCGACTCTTTGTTTCCTTCTGTAACTTCGTCCCCTTTTTGACTTGCTATTGCCGCATTCACCAATCACGCAAGATACGCCCCGTCTTCTTGCTAGTCCAATAGAGCCATTGATCGTGCTGATTAAGGGCGTCAATCTCCATCACAGCCGCAGTTTCCGCCGACTGCGACTTGCCTCAGCCACAATAAGGATGGTGGCCTTGGGGTCGCCAGCTGTTGGATTCCAGCATCCAAGCGTTACAGTCAGCATTGTCGATGTGGTTGAGTGCAGCGGTCATTTGCGGAAGGTCAACTTGGATACTGAAAATGGCGATTGCTCATCAAGCATATTGCTTGAGGCTGTTGCCGTTGTACGGACATAGTTTATCGGGGATGAGGTCACTGCCGGTGATGATTTCGTGAAAACGCCGAGTTAACTATGCCACGCTAGACTGCTGACACAGACTTTGGAGTCTGTAACGTGCATCAGACTTCTCATTTGGTGAGTTTAATACACGCAAAGTTGCTCAACGTTTTCGGTGGCGTGAGAGTTTTGTGCCACCTCAATCTTATCTGCTCGAGAGGTAGTACCCCTGCCCTCGACGATGTGAGAGCGGTCGTGTGAGCCGTCAATAGACCTCTGCCGGTCTCCTGCTGTCGTTGGATGGCCTTGAGATCAGACCACCAACTCAAAGTAGTGCCACGCAAAAGTGAGATCCCTAGGTCAGTTTTCTTTGGGTACATTTAGGGATTATCCACGAAATTTAACTTTTGTATGTCCTACCCGGCGATCAGAAGAATATTAGTATCTTATATAGCTTTTGGAAGAATAACACTTCCCTATCCAATAGCCTAAGAATATTAACACTTTACCCGCTAACAGCGAGAAATCACAGCATTTCGACGCTGCATGCAATGCACCGTCGACATGCTGACGTCGACAATTTCATTGCACATTCATAAAACCCTCTTTTAAGGGATTTTTTAATTTTTTATTGGGGATTTGCGTGTAGTTTGCAGGGGGGTCTGAGACTCCCCATGCGTTGAAAGGGAACCTGTTGGGCCCCGCTACCGCGGGCCCAGCAGGAGCCCGCGCAAAAACAAAACCCCAAAACCCCGTATGTCATTTGCGGTAGGGTTTGATCAAAGTTTTCCTGTTTAACCTTTGGGTTTTGTGAGTTAAAAAGAAAAACGAGTGTTTCCGCTCGGTCTCAAAAACGGGCGTTTTCGCTCGATCGCGATCGAGCAATGAGCTCTTTGTTTTTTTTCCGACACGCAAATCCCCTAATTACGGTTTTATGTTTTGCGTGGGCTCCATCGGTGCAAAACATACAAAATCCTAAATCAAACTAGGGGGGTTGCGTGTCAAAAAAAAAAACAGAGAGCTCATTGATTTATCGTGATTCTTACACAGGAGTGAGAATCATGAGGGGGGTCGACATGCCCCACCTCCCTTTGCTCGATCGGCGGCGCATGCTGCTGATCGAGCATGGTGAAGCGAGAGGACATGGTAGTCTCTTTTTTAGGGCGCAAATACAGTGGTGCCCATTGTTTGGGTCGATAGATCAGTGGTGTCCATAGTCGAAAATGAAAAGACGGCGGTGTCCATAGTTGAAATTGATTTGTCAGCTGTGTCCATAGTCGAAAATGAAATGACAGCGCTGCCCATGTTTTCCATTGTGCGAGCGAAAAAGTAATAACATGACAACGGTATCCACTATTCAGTCAAAGTATTCAGTCGTGAACGACCTGCATGTCTTCAACAAATGTCACATGTTGACAGGTAGTCTTGACAGCCTGTGGTTCGTTTCCTCGTTTACCGTTGTGCACGGAAGAGGACAGTGCAATCGCCAATGAAGGGTGGCTGAATGGATGCGACCAGCGGCAATAAGATATTGTCCGACGCCGTGCCTACCATCAATGGACGTCCGGTCATGTGAATATTGCGAGCAAGGTTGCCATGTGGCCGAGAGATAATTTGTGTGGAACATGTTTTTGTCGTCACAAAATGTTATGTTATCTTACAAACCTTCAGGGGATTTGAAATACAGTCAATAGGCATAATCTTCATATTATCATAATGTTTTGTGGGTGCTTTGTGTATTTTCTACATAGCATCGATCTGGGCATTCGTGTGTTAATTCTGTGAGACATATGGGCATGGTTGTTTTAATGTCAAAAGGTACTCTGGTGCATATTGTTTGAATATTTGACTGTCAGAGTGCGTTGGAAGTGTTGTTTTCTGCATAGCCTCCATCACATTGTACATTCGTAATGAATACATGATCATAAATTCATTTTTTTTGGGGCATGGATGCATTATATTGGTATGAGAAATGGATACAGTTGCTAGTTATTGCATGGGTATGGGATGTCATAATTTCACTGGACATAATTTTCATGTCAACAAAATACTACATCACTCCAGACAGCCAGGAAGAAGCACTACTACTCAAACCACTCTGCATCCAACCACTTTGTATCCAGGACACTACAGAACTAGAGCCACTGGCACACCTCACATCCACATCCTTGCCATCCATGACAGGGAAATGCATCGTAGAAAATTTCCCCATCCTCATCGTGGAAACTTTCCTCATCCTCATCATACAAAATGTCTTCCCTGTGCACGTCATCTGATTCTTCCTCACTTGTACAGCCATCCATTGGAAATTCATCATGATATGCCACGGTAAACTGGCACATCCCCACATATCTTGTAGTCATCAGCTACCCCAAGTACAAGTAGAGTACTGACAAGTCAAGTGGGTTACATGAAGTCATGTTTGAACTTTTTTGTCCAAGTTCTTAGACTAAACAAAGAGTTGATCGAAAGAGAATGAAATGATCTTGTCAGTACTCCTTTTATATACTTTTTTTTTGTTGTTAAAGATTTTCAACACACATGGAAAGTGGACATAATTCAATATAGAATGATTGAGGATTTGAATTCTCCCAGAAACTGAGTTTTATAACACTACCAACCTAAATACACACACAAGGGAAACTAGTCTAATGGAGGAGTGCAATTCAGGCCACTTGTAATCTGGCATGCACCTCCTCCAAAGGAGTTGTTCTTGAGAGAGCTCTGCAAAGCGCACACATGGAAAGAAACAAGAGTGGGAAACATGAGTTACGACCATGCTTTAGAAACATGCCTTAACATCATGAATTAGTTGCTGGAATGCAAAATAAGACACTAGAAGATGGGCAACTGAGGCAAACTCACCACATCTTGAATGAACGGTTGATGTTGTCGACCTCCTCATGAAAATCCATCCATGCCTCCTCACGCAGCTCTATATCATGGTGGTCGACCCCTTCATCCTCACTGGAGACGGAGATGGGGTCGACTACGTCATCATGGTGGCCGACCCCTTCATTCTTCTCCTCCTCCTCCTCCTCCCCCTCCTCTCCCTCCTCCTCCTCCTCATCCTCCTTCCCAACCTCCTCCTCCTCATCCTCCTCATCCGTCTTTGACTCCTCCTCAGCAAGGAGGACATCCTCCACCTCATCCCCGGAGTACCCCATGGCCTCCATGTTTGACCTACAGGACGTCCTCATGCGATGCTCTACCTCAATTTATGTGATGCATGCGGCTGTCATCTGCTCAGGAGTTGGTGCCTCCATGTTAGGGCATGCACAACGCACGTGGCCTTGCTTCCAAAAGCGTGCACAGATGCGTGGCTTCTTCAGCTTTGCGTACCTGTCCAGTCTCACTATGGCAAGACGTCCGCGACCGTGACGTGGGTCACGCTGGAGCCACTTCGGTTCAGCCGGCTTCACAAGCTTTACCTTGGGCAGGGGGAATGGGACGTTGTATATATGTTTGTAGCTGAGGTAGAGGTAGCCAAAGTCTTCGTACGTCACGGGGCTGAGGGCGTTCTCCAGTAGGAGGCTGCAGGCATGCGGGCATGGCACCCCATGCTCACGCCACCTTCCGCACGAGCACTCCTTGGTATTGATGTTCACATCGCGTATAGTGTCGTTTTTACGCACTGTTGTGGCGCTTGTCCAAGGGCCCATGTTGCCCCCATCCAGCTTCAAGCTGTACTCCCCCGCTGCGGTCACAATTGTTCTTCACCTTCACGTACAAAGCCGGCACAACTTTGCCCTCTGCATCATGTTTCATCTTGCGATGGATGTGCCAGAGCCTCTACACGAAGACATGGAGGTTCACAAAGCAGAAGTACAGGTACATTTTCCGGAGCTCCACGAGCTTACCGTTCAATGACTCCATGGCATTTCCGGTTGTGTGTCCTCCACGATGTACCAGACAGTAAAGCATACTCCAGTGTTCGTTGGCAATGCCTGGCTACCACCCACCAGGTAGTCCACTGCTCTTGGAGCCGACCGGCGCATCTCGGACAGGATTCCACCCCAGTCCTCCTATGTTGACATGTGGGCCAGGTTCCAGAACATCGTGCCCGACCTGCCCTTGCACTGGACTGCACCTGCCTCATGATGTACCATGTGAAGTAGGTGTGTGTTGCACCGGGCAGTTTGGCCTCCACCGCATTTGCCAGGCCATTTTCACGATTAGATATGACCGTGGTTCCAATGTCTGTCACGGTTGGATATGCTGCTGCCACAGGCTCGCAGAACCACATCCAGTTCCGCTCTTCCTCTCCAAACACTAAGGCGTACACCGCAGGTATGGCATTGTCGTTTGCGTAACAAAACTGCATGATGAGTAGCACGTGTTTGTGCCCATTCTTCAGGTGGGTCCTGTCCATCACGAACACACGTCGAGTGTGCTTGAAACCCTTACGACAGGCACCCCGTACGACAAACACCCGGTTGAACGTGCCAGTTTTTTTGTCCTTCTCGGCCTTTGCAATGGCCAGCGGGTTTACATTCATGAGCTGCATGAAAGAGCATGTGTCACAACTAGTTTGGGTTCAGTGAAAGACCATGAAAACATGCAAAAAGTAAACATACTTCATCCACGTATCCAGGGAACATGCTCAACGAGTCCTCCTTCTTGTCATACATCTTCTCCAGTTAGGCCTTCTTGGCGCGGTATAGGGTGGTGTACAACACTTTCTCCCCGACCTTCGTGATGACTGCCTGTAGTGCCTTTGGTGTTGCCGACGGGTACTTTGTGAGGGTGCTTTGGATTTTCCGTGCAACCCATCATGTGGAGCGCATTAGGTTACCCCGGCTAACACAGGGGTCACAGAGGTGGCCATCTGTGAACGAGGTGATGTTGAAGGAACCGAACCTCTTGCTGAATGTTGCATGAAAAATCAATGGGAATTTCTTGGCAACGTATTGCTTGCATCGCACCACAAAGCGCGTGCAGTTGCTCTTCAGCCACCTCAGTGACATGCGGCTGTCAAGCGTGTACTCTTCTACAGCAGCTTTGCACATGGCCATGGTCTCAAAGGACGAGCCATCAGGGAAGTCAACAGCAGTCTTCCGCTTCTTCGGGGCTGTACATTCCGGGGTCATCTTGACGATGTTGGGAGGGGCAGCGTTCACCTCGGTATCGGCTGCCTTGGCCTCATCGTCGGACCCGACCGACGGGCCCTTGCTCGACTTCACTCAACCGCCTACACTCGACATCCTGACGGGAGCCTCAGCCCAGAGCGTGGAGCATCGTCGACTGTAGTGCGTGGAGCATCATCGTCTGTGTGAGGAGGAGACTGGCCTGTCAAGTACGGGTTCATCGGTTACCTCGTCGTCACTCTCGTTGGATGGAAACAAGGATGATGTGACAGCTCCACCAGCTGTCTGCTGCATGTCCCCCGCCATCGGGAGAAATCCTTGGCACCTCGTGCAGAAATCATGGCACTACATAACTTTGGACACCCCCATTTTGTCTCCCATGCACGTTCAACCAAGGCCTCGTGAAGGGGTGCGAGATCATCGACGGTGAGCTACACCACAATGGCCACCAAGGCCAGAACCCCCCACGGCGTGCATGCCTCGCTAAAGAAAACATTTTTTTCCACCGTATGTAAGAGAGCAGCCAAGGGACTCGCATGGTAGCCGTGCATCATGGGAGGGACATTGCGACTCGGGAAACGGACACTATTTGCAATGAGACAGGCTATCAAAACATAAAAGAAACCACGCAAAGACATGGATGCATTAAGGAAAACCAATCTGCGAGCCGGTAAACTTCCAGGATCCTTCAATTACATTAGTTGGGTGACGCAATCAGCTATATGGTGTGCAGCGCATAGCTTTGAGCCAAAGTCCTTTGCAATATGAAATGTCATACCCCCCTGAAAATGACGTCAGAACCCTAACCAACTGAATTGCATTCCATATTACACGTACGTTTGCCGACAATGCACTAGCAATTCGTCTCATCACCGATGTTTAAATTCATCTCAGATATGTTAAGAACATGAAAAATATGTCAGCCGTGCCCATGAGGGACACTAACCGAGGGCACAACTGTCATTTCATTTTCGACCATGGGCACCACTGTCATTTCGTTTTCGACTATGGACACAGCTGATATATCATTTTTTATTATGGAAACCGCCATCTTTTTAATTTTTACTATAGACACCGCTGATCTATGGACCCAAACGATGGGCATATTACAACACCATCATATTTTTCAAGCCATTGGGTAGGGTGTCAATAAAATTTGTTCGGTGGGTACAGCGTCACCAACCCCCTCGCAGATTGGGTAGACGGATTATTATGCCCATTTTCTTTTTGTCGTTGTTGACCCCAGGAGTGGTAAAGTTCACCTCCAAACTTGTTAGCCACATCCTGACCGTTCGTCACTTAGAGTTGGCGGCATTGCATGGTTCGGGAAGTGTCGGTCAAATCTGGGTTTGACTCAAGAGTTGAAATTTCCTCTCGATGAGTACTTCTCTATATTCACGAGATACTAAAATCTCCTCCATTAACTTGTTGAGCTGTTGGATCAGATGGGTGTTGAGGCTCTCAAGTTCCTAAAATTGTTGGTACAGATCTTTGTTTATTTGCGCTTGTCGACCTTTGCCTCCCACGACACTTGGCGTTGTGGGAGGCAACGGGCTGCGGCGTAGGTGAAAGCTTTTCCGAGCCCGAGGGGTCCATCACCAGATTGGCCGTCGAGTTTGTTAGTGCTGTACCATTCGATGTGAAAGTTGTCGCTACCACCTGGTTCTCTTGGAAAGCATCGTTGCTCACATGCTACTGATTTGCCATCTGCGGAGTTCTCATTGGAGACTGCTCTCACCACCGGTTGTGCTCGCTCCGTTCACCATTGTCGTCACAAAGTTTACGATCTTCTAAACGGTGGAAATGTGCTGAGGACTCGTGCGAGGTTGTCGCCAAGTAGTTAATGCGTCAGTTGTCCCTCGAACACTGCTACGCTCTGATACCAAGTGTTACGACGAGCAGGTGGTTCACATGGATGAAGTGCTGGACAGAACATGATTCGGGTATTTGGGACAAATGGATAATTTGTAACAATCACTAAGTGTACTTCAATTTCTTGGAGAGTGAGTCGAGCACAAATATACAATGCAAAGAATGAAAAATAGGCATAAATCGGGTCATCGGCGTTCAAGCCAAGCGACGCGTGTGAGGTTGCACCGTGTGTGCCTGATTCGAGAAGCTCCGCCAAGAAGTCGGGGGGCTTGGAGAATATCGAGGTGCTTCTTGAAACGACGTAAAAATCCTGAAGTCATCATGCGATGTGCCATAGATGTAAAGATAGAAATTCCCCCTCACGAAGTTTAAGGACTCTTGTACGTCAAGGACGTAACAAATGCGTTGTTGGTTACCAATGTAGGGGTATAAATTACCACGCGCAAAGTTGAGGTGCTCGCGTACATGTAGTGTAGGCCGGCCAATCCGCATGAATTGTTCGAGGTGGGATGGGATGTTTTGATGGCCAGATACTTTAATTTTTTGTGGATTTTGCCTATTTGGCCAAACTGTTACGTACCAAACGTACAAGACTCTCTAATCTATTCGAGTGGGCATACCTGTTATTACACAAACAGCCCATCGCGTCCCGAGACCGCAATATTCACTCCGACGGTCGAGGATAAACCGGCCAACTGCCCCCGCCTTCAGTGAATCTTCCCAAACCTTCTGAAAACTTTGACCACTCTTGCAAATCTACGACATAAGTATCACGACCTTTCGGTCGACTTCTCGACGCACCAAGATGAATATAGATCTATACAGATACATCTCGCATCTTCACCGTCGATTCTCGATGCCACCCGATTTCTCGACGGACCTTCTCGAATCCGACCACTCACAATGTGACTCTGCACTCATCACTTGACAATGGACCCAACGACCCCGACTATGCCTCGTTCGTAACTCGACACTTATACGTATATGTTAAAACATTTCGACACTTGTCATCGAAGTTGTTATGGGAGCCGCCGGTCGAGGCAGTGATTGCATCATTATGCTAATGTCATATGCATGTTTGAATGATCCCATTGTATTCTGAGTGAAAACCCGTGTGAAATTGACCCAAGAACCGGGTCATTTGGTGCAGGGACGAGAAAGATACGGCCGTGCAAAGGTGGGGGACGTACATCCAGAAAACAGGAGACGTACCGGTTCGACCCCAAGCACGGCGGAGCGACTTTCTTGCCCACTACAGCCAAAGCGCCCGTGGATGAACGTTTAACCAATGGGGCAAAGTTCATTGGGGTCTATGGGCGCTTCAGGATGGCGGCTGGAGCTGCATTCGCAAGCAAGGGCGCTTCAGGCGGCCGTGATCTCCGCTGGCAGTGTTGTCAGCGGCACTCACGCATGGAGCACTCAAACGGCCATAACTTAGCCGTTTGTTCATGGATTGAGGCGTTCTTTAGTGCGTTGGAAATCTCGCAACGCGTGCTACATGTTGCATGTATTATTTGAATCATTGCACCTCAGCAGAGGGTTTCGAACCACCGAGGGGCTCTCGGCTGACTCATAGCGACTGGTACATAAGGAAGCCTAGGGGTTGTTTTAGCATGCCAATCTTACCCAAAGAATCTGTACATTGACTTGTACTGATCTATCAAGTCTAAAGTATTCATTCCTTGCCCAATTCTCCTTGTATTCTAAGCATTACCTTGCACACGTCCATTCGATACTACAAGCCTTCCGCAGCTTACCTTGGAGCAAATGCCACCGGGAGAGTCGCACTGTAGGAACCTCAGTCACTAGCAGTGGTATTGCTGCTAGGAGAGGCTCATGTGACATCTCAAGGGTTGGCCTACACACCAAGGGGTCGAGGGTTGGGAGGTCTATCCCAAGGGCTCGGCTTGTGACCGTCACACCGGGTGCCCCTCGTTTCACATTTGGTATCAAAGCACGTGGAAGTTCATCCAGCTTTGCGCGGACCCAAGGAAGGTAGAAGATCTGCCACAATTGCGTTTGGCCAGAATTTTTTCGTCACAACCAGAAGCATGGCAGCCGCAGCATACGACCAGGCCTACCTCATGGAGGAGATCCGGCGTGCTCTTGACCAGATGCGTCAAGAGAACCAACAGTTGCGTGTGGAGGTTGAGGTGAGGTACGTCGGCCAAGTGAGCAGTGTGTTGGGGGGTGTCGCATTGGCATCCGCACCTGCCTTTTGGCGGCCTAAGCCAAAGGAGCCGGATTTCTACACCGGCAAGGGCAGTGCGCAAGAGTGGCTCTTCATGGTGAACCGGTAATTCATGGCATTGGGAGTTCCCGTGGGAGAAGGTGCCACGAGACTAGGGTATGCACCTACGCTATTCCGGGGAATGGCGCTGCAGTGGTGGTCGGCATTGTGCCGGCGGAATTCCGTTGGGTTGTCGGACGGGCTGGGGACCGGGCAACGGCTTCAGCCATTGCTGATTCTACCGCTGGGGCAGAAATTGCAGCTCGGTGCTCGGGCGTTGACGGAGAAGCCAGAGACATGGGAGCAGTTCGAGACGATGCTACAGGCGTGTTTTGACCTCCTCAACAGCAGCCGGGTCGCACGTGACAAGATCAAGCACGTCAAGCAAGGTGGATCGGTCCAGGACTACACTACACGCTTCATAGATTTGGCGGCACAGATCGACGACCTCTCGGATGCAGAGGCGTAGGACCACTACCATGATGGCCTGAAGCCGCACATCCAACGTGAACTTACGGTGCTCGCTTTGCGGACCTTTACGGAGTTGGTCTCAGCGGCGGAGCGCATCGACGCGGTAAGCAATCGCGGGTAGAGCAGCCGGGGTCAGGCAGTGCCCATGGAGGTGGATGCAATCCAAGCCGGGCAGCGGGACGCGGGAGGACAGCAAGGAACGAGAGGCAAGTGCTGGGTCTGTGGAAAGGAAGGTCATTACAAGCGGGACTGCCCTAAGCGCAAGGCGCAGCAGTGAAACGGGCAGTAGCAATGAGGAGGGGATGACCTACTGCTGCAAGTATTTCGTCTGCAAGGGACAGTACCAAGGAGTCGATTAAGGAGCTGCCTCAAGTATTGTTGCGGAATGAAGGTGGGATCCGGCAGTTTCAAGGGATCATCCTGGAGCTGGTTCTTGAGATTCCAGAGGGGAGTTTCAAGGGTCAGAGGAAGCTACGCGGGCTACTGGACGACGGGGCGAGCAATAGCTTCTTGAACGACAAGTTGGCGATGAGGTTGGAGCTCTCATAGCAGCTGGAGATGTTGGCCAGGGCACAGCAGGTGTCGAGAGTGCTGGAGTGCGACAGGCCTCTCGTCATGCACAAGGTCTGCATGGGTTAGTTGGTGTGCGACATGGAATTCCACACGTGCTCTATGGATGATTACGATTTCCTGATCGGCCAGGATTGGTTGCACGCCTGGAATCCGGAGGTGGATTTGAGGTGCAACCGGATGGTCATGAAGGCGGGAAAAGGCTCAATTTGCCCTTGTGGCGGGGTGAGGGGAAGGAGTCGGATGTGGCGGAAGCGGGGAGGCAGCAGCGCGTCATCAACTTGCAACAATCGAAGCGGTGCGAGCGCAAGGGTGGTCAGGTTTACTTGGGAGGTGCTAGAGGAGTTCGGGGACGTTTTTCTAGAGGAGTTGCCAAAGGGGCTGCCACCGCGGCGCGACATTGACCACAAGATCGAGGTGGTGCCAGGGTCGTCACCAACGGTGCGATCTTACAACCGCATGAGCGACGCGGAGCTTGCGGAGCTCAAGAAGCAGTTGGGGGAGTTGGTGGACCAGGGCTTCATTCGACCGTCGGTTTCTCCATATGCAGCGCCGGTGTTGTTCGTCAAGAAGAATTCACGAGAGCTGCGGATGTGCGTAGACTACCGGACGCTCAACAACATCACTGTGAAGAACTGCTACCCGTTGCCACAAGCCGAGGAATTGTTCGACCAGCTGCGAGGCGCGCGTGTCTTGTGCAAACTGGACCTCAGGCCAGGTACTACCAAATCCACATCGTGGAGGAGGATGTAGAAAAAACCGCATTTTGGATGTGCTGTGGACACTTCGAGTATCTCGTGATGCCTTTTGGGCTAACGAATGCTCCAGCTACGTTCATGGCGCTGATGAACCGGGTATTCCATCCCTACTTGGACCAGTTCATGATCGTCTTCCTCGACGACATCCTTGTCTTCTTACGGACGATGGAGGAGTACCAAGAGCACCTGCGGACGGTGATGGAAGTACTAAGAAAGGAGCGGTTATTTGCCAAACTCAGTAAGTGTGAATTTTCCAAGTAGGAGGTGGAGTTCCTCGGGCACATTGTCAGCGGGAGGGGGATCAGCATGGATCCAAAGAAGGTGGAAGCAGTGAAGGAGTGGCCAGAGCCAGCGTGCGTACGAGACATCCAGGTTTTTCTGGGTTTTACAAACTACTATCGGAGGTTTATCCGGGGGCACGCAACAATGGAACACCCTTGACAGACTTGGTCAAGAAGGGATGCCAATGGGAGTGGGGTACAAAGGAGGGACAAGCCTTCAATGTAATGAAGCCTGCCATGTGTCAAGCCCTGGTGTTGGTACATCCGGACATGAGCAAGGAGTACGTGTTGGCGACGGACGCAAGTGACTATGCAATCGGCGAGGTGCTGATGTAGGACCAAGGGAAGGGGTTGCATCCTATTGCGTACTACTCTAAGAAGCTGAAAGGGGCTGAGCTCAACTACCCAATCAACAAGAAGGAGATGCTTACGGTGGTCCAGGCATTCAAGCAATGGAGGTGCTACCTTGAGGCGCGACGGTGTGTGGTGCATACGGACCACTACGCGCTCAAGTACCTCAAGTCGCAGTCAAACCTGAATCATCGTCAAGCACGGTGGATGGAGCTGCTAGAGGGTGGCTTTGACTACGAGATCCCATACAAACCAGGGAGGATCAACCCAGCGGACCCACTTTTGCATCGCCGAGACTTGGGCGTGCATGCGATCACGGTGGTGGCGGGATCTCCAATCATCCGCAGCCTGTTTACACACGGGTATGCGGAGGACCAAGATTTTGCCGGAATATGATAAAGGGGTGCAAGTGCGATGGCCAGTATTGGCAACGTGAGAAGGGGAACCAGATTATGGTGCTACGGAGTGTGTTGTTGCGGCAAGCGTTGTTGGAAGAGACGCACGACTCGCACTACAATGGTCATTTTGGCCACGACAAGACCTTCAAGACGCTTGCGCGCCAATATTGGTGGAAAAAGATGGGAGCAGATTGCAAGGAGTACGTGAGCAGCTGTGACACGTTCCAAAGGATCAAGTCACAGTGGGCATGAGCTCCAGGAGAGCTGTAGCCGCTACCGTCGCCAGAGCGCCCGTGGACGAACATCTCACTAGACTTTGTGGGGGGTCTTCCATGGGGCGCAACGGGAAACACCATGGTGCTGGTGGTGGTGGACCAGTTCAGCAAGATGATGCACTTTATTCCATGTGCAGATGAGGTCACAGCATCAGAGACAGCTCAAATCCTCTTGCAACACGTCATCAAACTTCACAAAGTGCCAAAGTGCATGGTCTCAGGCCGCGACCCGCGCTTCACCTCCCGGTTTGGAGAACAAATCTTCAAGAAGCTAGGCATCCGTGTGGCTCTTTCATCGACCTACCATCCCCAAACGGATGGCCAAACTGAGCGCACCAATCACACCATGGAATAGCTGCTGCATGGGATCTTGGAGCCGGATGGTGAGGGATGGGAATGCAAGCTCCCGGTGGCTGAGTTTGCCTACAAATCAGCAATGCATGTCTCTACGGGGCGGTCTCCCTTCGAGGTAGTGTATGGGGTACAGCCTGCATGTCCCTCAAACATAGCAACGGGATCAGACCTACCCGTTGTGCAGCATTTTACAAGTGACTTCACAGAGGTGTGGTGCGGCGTACGAGATGCGCTTCAAAAGGCGTAGCAGTAGAGGAAGCGGCAAGCGGACAACCACCGGATAGCTGAGGAGTTCTTGGTGGGGCAAAAGGTGCTGCTGAGCTCGCGAAACCTACAGCCGTCAAGGGTGGAAAGCAACAAGCTCAAGCCTCGGTGGATGGGCCCTTTTCTGGTCCGCGGTGAGGTACAAGTTGGAGCTGCCAGACCACTACGGGATCCATCCCGTGTTCCACGCTTCTCTTCTCAAGGCCTACAAGGAGCCGGATGCGCATTTCGTGGCTCGGGGACAGGCTCCTCTTCCACTGGACTTGGTGGAGGGTGAAGAGGAGTACGTGGTGGAGAAGATTCTCGGGCACCGTTGGCATAGTAACAGGTGGAAGTACCTGGTACAATGGCTTGGCTATGGGCCTGAGCACAACTGCTGGGTCCTCGAAGCTGATTTCCACAGAGGCGGTGCTGTCAACATTGTCATCCGAGCGTACCTGATTTATGGGAGCCGCCGGTCGAGGCGGTGATTACATCATCATAATGATTTCAAATGGATGTTTTGATACTGCCATTGTATTTTAAATGAAAAACCGTGCAAAATCGACCCAAGAACCGGGTCATTTGGTGCAGGGACAAGAAAGATACGGTCGTGCAAAGGTGGAGGGTGCACATCCATAAAACAGCAGACATACCGGTTTGACCCCGAGCACGGCGGAACGACTTTCTCGCCCACTGCAGCCAAAGCGCCCCTGGATGGATAGTTAGCCAATGAGGCAAGGTTAGTTGGGATCCATGGGAACTTTGGGATGGCGGCTGGAGCTGCATTCGCAAGCAAGGGCGATTTGGGCCGCCGTGACCTCCGCTGGCGGTGCTGTCAGTGGCAGTCACGCGTGGAGCACTCAAACGGCCATAACTTAGCCGTTTCTTCACAGATTGAGGCGTTCTTTGGTGCGTTGGAAATCTGGTAATGTGTAATACATGATGCATGCGTTATTTGTGTGATTACACCTCAATAGAGGGCTTTGGAGCACCGAGGTGACTCATAGGGGCTGGTACATAAGGAAGCCTAGGGGTTGTTTTAGCATGCCAATCTTACCCAAAGACTCTGTACATTGCCTTGTACTGTTCTATCAAGTCTAAATTATTCATTCCTTGCCCAACTCTCGTTGTCTTCCAAGAATTGCCTCGCACACGTCCATTCGATCCTACAAGTCTTTCGCAACACACCTTGGAGCAAACGCCACCGGGAGAGTCGCACGGCGGGAACCTCAGTCATGAGCAGTGGTCTTGCTGCTAGGAGAGGCTCGTGCGACATATCAAGGGTTGGCCTACACACGAAGGGGTCGAGGGTTGGGAGGTTTATCCCAAGGGCTTGGCATGTGACCGTCACGACGGTTGCCCCTCCATGCATAGGAGTACACTTACCGCTAATTATAAATTGCTCAAATGTCCCCAATTCTAAATCGTGTTCTGCCTCACAACTTCTACATGTTCACCTTCCACACTCCGTTCGACATAATACTTGGTATCAGAGCGCAGCAGTGCTGGAGAGGCAACCAAATACTTTACCAATCCGGAGGACTAACTCGCACAAGCCGTCAGTGCATCTCACACGACAAGATTTCATAGACTTCGTGACTACGACGTGAGGCGAGCGAGCGCAACGGAAAACTAGCAGCGTGTCTTCGGGGACGAGTTTGGCAATGGAGGAGCAGAATGTTCCAATGCACACGAACCACGAAGTGACAGCGAATGCTGGCATGGTAATCCCTACGGCTTTGACGACCAATCTGGTCGCAGACCCAATGGCGGTAAACCAGCCGCCCCTACCAATAAGCTCGACGATGATGGCAGGGACGACAGGTGGCACTTGACGATAGGTGCGGATCAACGAGGAAGTGGCAAACCGGATCTCTGCACTCAAGGGGATCAACAGCCATTTGCTCCAACAGCTCAACACTATGATGGAGGTTCTTTGCAATGCAAGTGCACGAGAAGCGCTGCTCGTCGACAGAAATTTCCAACTCTCGAGCGAACCCAAAATTCGGCCGGCTCCACCAGAACCGTTCGATCCTACAAACTCAAAGGGACCGACGGTTTGGATGTGGCTGACGAGTATGGAGGTGTTCGTCACCGCTGCTGGGGTCAACGCCGATCAAAAGAAATTTGACCTCGTAGCCACAATTTTGCGTGGCACGGCGCTAAGTTGGTGGTCTGATCGAGATACCATCCAACGGCAGCAGGAGACCGGCGGAGCATCATCAACGGCCAACGGCGCCAATCTCATATCGCTGACCACAGGCGTTCTACCCTTGGAGCAGATCAAGCCACAATGTCAAGACGCGCTGATGCCACCAACCGACTGGAACAAATTCTTTCACGCGAGGCTCGCACGTTTTGGTCGACTGAACAAAAAGTCTGACGCACTGTACAAGCTCAAGTGTCTCCATCAGCAGTCCAGCGTGACAGAGTATACGCGGAGATTCTGTGAGATCATCACCGGAGCAGACATTGCCCCTCAAAAACTCTGTTTTCACTACAACAACTGCCTCAAGCGAGATATCCAGCAAGCAATTGCCATTTTTGGCATCCAAAACGACCTGCCATGGATGATCGGAGCAGCAGAAAGGATCGACAACACAGGCTACAATGCTCGGATCCATGAATCCTATGGCTGGCGACCTCCTAACCACAATTATCATGGAAACAGAAAAAGTCAGTCCGGGAACTCCTCGACTCCGAAGGAAATGGACGTTTTCGACCACAGAGAAACGCGAACTTGCTATAACGCGAAAACGTCGGGCAAATTGCTTGCAACTCTCGGAGTAAGAAGCATGCCAAAAAGGGGGAGAATTCGTAGAAAAAGGAGCCAGGAAACGGCAAAGGGCAGGAGTAAAAGGCACTGGATTTTACTCACGAAAAGCCATTTTCCGTAAGGAGCGATCTGCGCCAAACGATCACCCATCTAAATGGCCTACATCGCCGCAAAGGGTTTCTGAGATCGCAAAGTTTGAGGAGGGGTACGAGGACGACCAACCGACGATACTGCTAAGAGTCCAACCTCGAGGATGCAAGAGCCACAGAACGGTACCGGCACTGTTGGATGGAGGAGCTTCACACAGCTTTGTGAGCAATGACATGGTCCGCAAACTGGGTTTGCAGACCAAACTAGGGGTGTTTGAAGGAAAAACCGTCGACGGGAGATTGTAAACACGGAGACTCCAAGAACCACTACGACAACAAGTGGTAGATCTACGGGATATAATAGTCTGGAGGTCTTATCCAATGAGCGATCACAAAATGATCCTCGGACGAGATGTCCTGTACCGGCACAGTCCGTAGGTCGACTGGAACAGCGGTGACATCTCTGTGGAGATCGACGGTGCCAAACGACAACTTCCGCGTGTGGGATGGAAGCCAACACCGGAAACAGCAGAGGTGGAAGCAGCAGAGGAAGCCACGGTAGCCGAGGAGCGACAACCTGTGTAGCCGATACCACTCAACGTGGCCAGTTATTTCATACGACGAGGAGCTCTTGCGTGGCTCGTACACCTCAATCCAATAAAGGAAGTGGAAATGGCAGCATCTGGCTCATCAGACTCATTGGCATCCACAAAGATCGCGATGGTATCCAAAGAGTTTGCACCACTCATCCAGGATTTTTCTATCGTCTTACCCGACGAACTCCCGAGAACCCTACCTCCTGAACGAGACTTCGACCATTGCATCGAACAAAAGTCCGATAGCAGACATCAGAATCAAGGAGCCTACTGGATGAGCGATCACGAGCTGACCGTGTTGAAAAAGCAACTCGACAAAATACTCGGTCATCGGTTCATCTGTCCATCCACGTCACCATATGCCGCACCCATACTATTTGTTCAAAAGAAAACTGGCAAAATGAGGATGTGCGTGAACTATCGAGCATTGAACGATGCTACCATCAAGAACCACTACCCTCTTCTCCGAACTGACAAGCTTTTTGACCAACTATGAGGGGTTTCAATTTTCAGCAAAATCAACTTGCACAGCGGATCTCACCAAATACGTGTAGCAGACATTGACATCAAGAAGACAGCATTTCGAACTCGCTACAGGCATTTTGAGTTCATGGCGATGTCGTTTGGACTTACAAATACCCTAGTGACGTTCATGGCGACAATGAACTACGTTTTCCACCCGTACCTCAACAATTTTTTCGTGGTGCACCTCGACGACATTCTGGTGTACAGCCGTAACCCGGAGGAGCACGATGGACATCTTCGAAAAGTCCTCAAAGTTGTACAAAGAGATCTTTTTTTCGGAAAACTCTTGAAGTGCGACTCTGGTCGCCGTTCGATCGAGTTTTTGGGTGACTTCATCAACGATGGACAGATCACCATGGATCCAAAAAAGGTTACAATAGTCACTCATTGGCCGATGCCGACCAAAGTTCGAGAAATTCAAGTAGTCCTCGGCTTATGTAATATGCCTGGGTTTCAGCGCCTCTTTCTGGCCTCACTTGAAAAGTAAACGAGTGGTGGTGAAGAGACAACGAACAAGAGGCGTTCACCGCTTTGTGGAACGCTCTGACCTCGGCACCAGTTCTACGATTTGCCGATCAGACGGTCGACTATGTCATAGCTACAGATGATTCTGACCGAGCCTTTGGCGCAGTCCTCCTGCAAGACCATGGTAATGGCGAGCAACCAATCGCCTACATGTCTCAAAAACTGTGAAGACCGGAACTCAACTACGTCATACACAAGAAAGAAATACTGGTGGTCGTACATGCATTCAAGACATGGCGGTGTTACCTGGAGTGCCGCCGACGCATTATGCGCACTGACTACCATGCATTGAAATCTTTAAAGACACAACCGAACCTCAGTCAATGTCAAGCCCAATGGATGGAGTTCCTTGAATCCGGGTTCGACTACGATATCGAGTACTGGCCATGCAAAATCAACCCAGCGGTCACACTCAGCCACTGACGAGATTTAATGGCTGAAGTGGCAACGCTATAGTTGCAACAAGACCCATATCTCGAGCGGCTGTTCACACGAGGCTACGAACGGCACGGTGGATACGACAAGGAAAAATTCTAGTACAACACATCATATTTGCAACGTCGATTAACTCGCCAATTGGTCGTTATCCCGAACGACAAACTTCACCGTATGCTGCTCGAAGAATGCCACGACACAAGACCAGGTGGACAGTTCGGAGAGGACAAGACGCTGAAGAAGTTGGTGAAAAACTATTGGTGGGAAAAAATGCAATCCTATTTGTCCAACTTCTGCAAGTGTTGCAACACTTGTCAGCGAAAAAAATCCCACCGCACACGGCCACCTTGACTTCTGCAGCCGCTCCCTATTCCAACGGAACCATGAGCCGATATCTCCATGGACTTCACCACGGGTTTACATGTCACTCCCGAAGGATATGACGCAATCCTTGTGGACGTCGACAGGTTTTCAAAAATATCCCACTTCATCCCGAAGACCACTGTCACCGCCAAGGGAATAGCACGGCTGTGTCTAAACAACATCGTGCGGCTACACGACGTGCCGAGAACCATCACAAGCCACAGAGATGGTCGATTCACCAGCCGTTTTTGGCGCGAACTGATGACTTGATTCGGCAATAGAATTCAACTTTTGACACCGTTTCATCCTCAAACCGAAGGTCAAAACGAGCGGACAAACCAAACGGTCCAACAATTTCTCTGAACACTATGCGAACCTCACGGGACGGATTGGGCACAAGAACTTTTGACCGCCAAAATCGCATATAATTCGTCAGTTTCCACCGCAACGGGTAAAACTCCGTTTGAAGTTTATAGCAAACTTCCCGCCAAACCAGTCGGACTACAAAGTCGCAGCAACATTCCTGTAGTCGACGTTCAACGTCGAGACTTCTCTACCATCTGAGAATAAATGCGGCAAATTCCTCACAAAAACAAAAGTAGCAATGATGTGAGCAACTGACCAAAACTACAGCGACGATGTGTCCGCCGCTGGCGTCAAAGTCCTTCTCAGCTTGGAAAACATCAAACTCTACGGAGCCGACTGTTCAAATCTCACACCTTGATGGTTGAGACCGTTTGAGATCAAGCGCATGAAAACCCCCATGGTTGTGCAATTCAAACTCCCCGACACTATGCAAGTTCATCCGGTGTTCCAAGTCAGGAGACTCGAGCACTACCAAGACCTCGAAGCGAACTTCCCCGGTAGGGATGTCCCTCCCCCTCCTCCAGTCCAAGTAGACAAGGACAAAGAGTACGTCATCAAGGACATATTCGGCCATCAACGGCGAGGTAAAACGACATAATAACTTATCAAGTGGCATGACTATGAAGCCGCGCACAACAGCTGGGAACCCTACGAAACCTCCCAGACGTCGATCACCTAATCGACGGCTATTACCGCCGTCACCGGGTTGTTTTTGTACGTGCGCCGGGACGTCGCGGCTAAAGGGGAGGGATTGCTACATACCAAACATACACAAGTCCCTCATCTTTCCGAGTAGGTATTCCTGTTATGACACAAACTGTTGGTGTGTGTGGCTTCCACCCGTCACAAGCGACGGCAAGGCGAGTAGCAGTACATGAGAGCGCGATGACATGGTGGGCATCCAGAGGATTCCGAGACGTCTCTAGCATCTGCGACCTGACTGGTGTGATACAGATCCCTGATGCAGACCCAGCTAGTGCCGGAGCACCGATGGGTGGTGACTCCACCCACCAAAAGCTGCTAGACAGATGCCACGACGCCTCTCGTACTTGCAGGGTTGGTCTGCAATTTTTTGGTAGACGCTAGAGTTTCCTCGATGAACTGGCTCTCGAACCTGATTTGCATGTTTTGTATTTTCTGTCCACCGATCAAATGCTGGACTTGTGCATGTGACCGGTCGTAGCATCCGGGTTGAGACTTTGCATCTCTAGGTTCAGACGGTGTTGCGTTTGGGTACCTCTGCGCAGAGTTATGGCCAAAACAGTGGTTTTGGGTCGCGTTTTGAGACAAAGTGACACTTTCGCGTGCAGCACCTGTTGTGCGTCGTGTCAGCTATTTATGGTGTGTGCTTGTCAATTGTCATTTCTCTCCCTGTAATTATATTTAATTTGAGCTTCTTGATACTCTGTACCTGTCCCTACCCAGACCCTTGCAGTTTCGTGCATGACTTGTAACTGTCATCACACACTGATTCAGCGCTGACGCTTGGTTAAATGGCGAGAGGTTAAGAAGGTTCCATGAAGCTTCTCATGGTATCAGAGCAAACAGGCCATGGCTTGTTGTGCTATGCAGCAGAAACGTAGCAGCAGCAGTAGTGAGTGGCAGTAGCGGAAGCCACCCATAGCAATAGCAGTAGATCTTGGAAGGGTCCACCACGACCACATTGCAGCGGAGTCGTGGAGACAGCGGAGACAGCGGTGGCAGCCGCAAGCAACAGTAGACGTAGCAGCATCAGCAGTAGTTAGCAGCGGTTAGCAGCTGCAATAGTAGTGGCAAAGCAGCTACAGCAGCAGTGGAAAATCAGTTGCAGCAGTAGTGGCGGCAACAGCAGTTGCTTGAGCTGCTCTCTCGGTGAGTAGCAGCTGCAACAGCAACCCATAGTAGCAGCAGCAACCCGTAACAGCAGTAGCAGCCCACAGAAGTAGCAGTCCGCAATAGCCATGCGCAACAGCCCATAGCAACAACTTGCTGTAGCAACAGCACCTCGCATTAGCATCTACTACAGACGTGGCAGGAGTTGCAGCGGCTACAGCAACCGCGGCAGTGGCAGCACTAGCTTCAGCAGACACAGCAGTAGCATCAGTAGAAGTTGTGGCAATAGCAACCGAGCTAGCAGCAGCAGCGCACAACAACATTAAGTAGGGTAGAAGTAGCAAATAGTAGTAGTGGCAGTTTTAGTAGTAGCGGCGAAGGACAGCAGCCTCAACAATAGTAGCTATAAAAGTAGCGGCGGCAAGCAGCTGTAGTAATAATGGCAATGGCAAGAAGCTACAATAGTAGCAAGTAGCAGGCGCAGCTGCAGCAACAGCAGCAGCGGCGGCACCGACGGGTAGCTATAGCGTGTGGCCGCAGCTGCTCACACCTGCAACAGTAGTAAGAGCAGCGCGCGTAGCAGTGACAACCACAACTGTAGTAGCCATTGCTGCTGCCTGCTTGTAGTGCAAAGCTAAGTTGCATCTTCGCGTTTTGAGCAAGCAGCACGAAGCTGCTTGCTCGCAACGAGCTCACCGACCGGCGAGCTCGCCGAGCGAGCTCGCTCGACGAGCTCGCTGAGCGAGCTTGCTCGACAAGCTCGCTCGAGGCGAGGAGACAAGCCAGACAGCAAAAAAAAGGAGGGGGTGAGAGGAGTGACACGGTGGGGGTCCTCTAGGAAATCCCGGGTGGGGACATCCAATTGGCATTGGCACCAAAGTGATTGGTGGATACAAAAAGTAGAAAGGGGATGCCTCCTACTCCCTTTGCTTTTGGGAAGTGAGTTTTTTTTGTTTTTTATTGTTTTACCTTTTAGTGTGGCTTGAGGCCACCATCGTTGGCTGACGATGGGAACCGCTATAGGAGTAGCCGTCACGAGATTTGCAGTAGTAGCAGCAGCAACAAAGGTGGCTTGAGTCCATAGTCGTCGACTGACGACGGCACCCAGTGCAGCATCCGCGTTACCAAAGGCGACTTGAGGTCACACGTTGCAATAATTGCACAATCGCCACCGTGTGGTGGTAGTACAACATTGTAGCAACACACTATGGCTGAGGGTGTTGCCGTGATTGACGACATTACAGCCCGTCTGAGAGACGTTGCTGCACTCGTATGCCTCTACGTGGTAATTTGCCCCACCGGGATCAAATGTACACAAATATCATCCACGCAAAGTTCTTGACATGAGCTACACAGTGTGGTCATGGGCATTGCCAGCACCGTGGTCTCCGCCTGAGCCTCGGCCGTGGCAGTCCCCACAGGCACAGTGGTTGATGCAGCCGTGGTACGTGCTCGACGTGCTACTACTGTCAAGATAGATAGCATGGCTGGCACCGATGCCGAAAGCGCCCTCCTGGGTAGCATCGCCTTTGGGTACGACCCTCCCCACCTTCTCCTTTGGTGGATACGTCACTAGGTGACGCCAGAGCGCTTCTACGTGGAGATATGGTCGCCCTATGCATGGAGGTCCGGAACCTCAAGCGCATGGTCCAGCAGCTCCTTGACCACGTGAGTTCTAAGCAAGCTGCCATCCCGGTGCTGATGTCACCTACCACTTCATTTCCATCCTCCTCCTGATCCTGCATGCCTTCCTCCGACGATGCTAGGATGCCGGATCTCTCGTCTACATCCGTCGCCCTCCACTCTGTTTCGGAGGCCGTCGGCATCATACCGACGGACGGACCCTTAGCCCCTGGCTGTACCGCTCGTGCGTGCACTCGTGCGTGCACTCGTCGTGCCGAGCGGCAAGCTAGTTGTCTTGCACATCGTGCATAAGCAGCACCACTGTAAGCGGTTGTGGGGGGAGTCATAGGTGACAAGAACCCCTCGTCCCCTATCCTCGACTTGGTCTGCCAAGTCCCCACTGCTCCTACCGAGGTGTCAGACATGGGGGGGATGGTTTGTCCGTCCACGACCGCGGTGGAAATCGGCATTGGTGATGCAAATGCTGTGGAGCGTAGGATGGTTGAGGCGGGTGACGCTACACATCAGGCTCAGTTAGCGAAGAGTGTGGCAGGGGGAGACGTCTGCCCCGATGGAGACTCTTCTTCAGAGGAGGATTGGTCCGATGCTAAGTCAGAGTCGGGGAAGGAGATGATGGTCGTTGATGCCTTGGCGGATGACGTGATGACGTTCGATGAATGAGCTACGCCTGAGGATGTGCACGCTCCCACATTAGCTGGTGTGGAGACAGTTGCCATGGTGCCAGGAGTAATAGCAGGAGGAGCAAGTGATGTAGATGCTGATGCTTTGCCGATAATAGACGCCTGGATGGTTCTGGCAGATAGTGCTGGGCAGCAAGAGTATGTGATGGAATGCCAGGACGAGGCAGACTTCCTCTATGAGGACCAGTCGTCCGTTGTAGAGTGGTCAGAAGCAAGGCGAAGGCAAACGTAGAGGCCCAGTGCACTCCCGTATTTGCGGTAGCCGCGGCACGAGCACGAGATGGCTCCTCCGTGACAACAGACATCCGCATGTGTCACATGTTGGCAGTAGCAGATGAGATTGCACCAGTCATGCAGGCGTGGTTGCCATGGACGATGCAGAACAAGTTGCGAACCTCTGACTCATTGCTGCCCTGACCGGTGTCACTGACACCATGGTGGTTCAAGCTGATGATACAGCTACACACGTTTGAGCTATAGTTCCTGTACCCGACCGACTATGCTCCGCGATCAACGAGCAGGAGGCAGTGGTGGCTTGAGCGGAGGTGCACATGCAGGGTCTCATGGTCAAGCGCCGGGAGGCCAGTAGCCGTTGTTACACTACAGATGTTCTAGCGTGAAGGGTTGTTGAGGAGTGCGTAGAAGATGTGTACACGAGTCTTGAGGAGTGCGTAGAAGATGTGCACACGAGTCTCTACAGGGTGCACGTCGGGAACGGACGGACGTTCAGCAACAGGTGGATGATTGGTTGTACACCAGGGGTTGGGAGGAGCCCCATGATGTTGGACGGTATCCCAATGACGGCGACGATGCAGCAAAGGCAGATTCACCGATGGATGCGTACGTCCGGCCAGCAGTCGATGGCCAAGGGACAGGAGTGTCTGCAGCAGCCGGTACCTCCACATCAGAACCTCCTACAGATGTCGACGCGTTGTCTGGTGTCGACGCTCTGCCAGTAGCTAGTGACCAGACAGCACTTGACTCGATGACTGACATAGAGGACATCGACTTGTGTGGCAAGGAGGCTCAGCTCTACTCCTTCCTTTGCGATGAGGCGGCGAGGCTGCAGGAGGCTATGGCTCGTGCCGACGCGCTCGCAATCAAGGTCCACTATCATGTTCGTTCCACAAATGACCGCCTTCATGCCGCAGATGCAGCCAGCCAGTCGGCAGCCGCAGCACAGCTCGACGAGTTGTACACGCATCTCGACGATGCAGAATCCTCCTGGCAATGTGCAGCTCAGCATCTGGCAAGCATACACTAGGTGATTATTTTGGAGGAGGGCCTCAGCGTTGCACCACTCAGATCAGGAGGTGATGACAGCAGTGACGACTATAACAACGACGACGAAAACAGCTATGATGCCGCTCCGAGGTAAAGCTATGTGCGAGAACATCCCACCAGCATCGTCATCACCCTTGATACTACTGTGCAAGGGTATGTGGCCATGGATGAGCCGTGCTCCCTCCTCTGGGATTGTGTTGGGAGCAGCCATCAACTTTGCTCGTGCTCTCAACCTCTGCAGCCCAGGGGGAGTTTTGGTGTGTGGGCTTTGGCTTGAGACTATTATAAGGACAACGAGGTTACTTGGGGTGTGGCACGATGCTCTGATCGAGGTTATGCTGGTTGAGACCCGTGCACCTGGTGAGTTCTACCCTTGTGACGTGGAGATCCATTGCCTCCATATGTTATGTATAATCCATGCATGGTGTGGTCGAGACCCGGACACCCGGAGACGTTTTCTGAGGTCACGAGGAGACCTTGTTTCTCTGTACCTCTTGCATGATAATTGACACATAGATGGGTGATTGACTTCTTGCATGGTCAAGACCCCGGCACTTAGTGGAATGCACCATTGTCACGAGGAGACCCTCTGTTGTGGTATGCTTGATCGGTGTCCGGGCCATCCTTCCTTGCCTTCGCTCAGACATCGTTATGGTGACAATTGTGTCAGCCAAGAGGACTGTTGGTGTGTGTGGCTTCCACCTCTCACGAGCGACAGCGAGGAGAGCAGCGGTACAGGAGAGCGCAACGACATGGTGGGTATCCAGAGGATTCCGAGACGTCTCTAGCATCTACGACCTGACTGGTGTGACACAGATCCCTGATGCGCACCCAGCGAGCGCCGGAGCACCGATGGGTGGTGACTCTACCCACCAGCAGCTGCTAGACAGATGCCACGACGCCTCGGGTGCTTGCCAGGTTGGTCTGCAGTTTTTCCGCGGACATTAGAGTTTTCTTAGTGAACTGGCTCTCAAGCCCGATTTGCATACTTTGCATTTTCTATCCACCGGTTGATGCCGGACTTGTGTTTGTGACCAATCATAGTGTCTGGCTTAAGATTCTAAATCTCTAGGTTCAAATGGTGTTGCGTTTGGATACCTGTGCGCAGGGCTTCGGCCAAAACAATGGTTTAGCCTATCGCTTCGCGAGATCGCGATATTCCCTCCGATGGTCGAGGGAAAACTTGTTGGTTTTCGTGCATCTCTCATTATACTCTGTTGTGTCCTCCCGGCTTGTGTACATCGGCATGTAGATGACTGACGGCGAGACTTGACGCTGATGGAGTGTCGCTCGGTGGAGCCGACGCGCGCTGAGGTCCACGCACCGTTTGTTGGATCCGCCTCCCTCCGGCGATGCGCTCAGCTCCATCGGCAGGCCTCCTCGGCGTTCGGGCCACCGACGGTCACCGCCACTGCAGATGCTGTTTCCATGCACCCAGCTCTGTTTCTGGTCGTGGTATTGCGTCTGCAGCGTCATGCTGTGCCTAGGGTCCATGTCTCCTGCTGTGTGGCCCTGTTTGGCGTCACTGACTGTTGTAGGCACTGCCTGGGTTCGGGCAGCCAAAACTCTTTGCTGATATTTTTCTAGCTGATTCTGACCGCACGACTGCGTTCGCAGCATCGGTATTATGGTATGGTCCAGCTTTCATGCAAAACGGATGACGCCCGGGTTTTGGGCTGTCAGGCGTCTGGCAGGGCTCACCGAGAAAACCCTGCCTGCCAGAAAATAGGTCTAGGACTATTTTCTGATTGGCTAGTTAGCTGAGTAACAAGTTCTACACTAGTGGGGGGGAGCTAGAACTTGGAGGGGTCTCCCATTGTTGCTTATTCTTCATTGCTAATCAGTTACTTTCAGTTTCCAGCTGCTTTCTGGAGCTAACACTGGCCCGCGCACTTCTGAGTAAAAAACCCAAAGCTTCCAGACTTAGTCTCTAGAGCACTAGACAAAGGGGGCAGCAGACTCAAGCAACGAGCGTGGAAGCCCGCACGCTGCATCAACAACGTTGCTGTCCCAACCTGCTACCTAGTATTTCTTTCTTGGTATCAGAGCCAAAGCGTAGCAGTAGCAGCAGAAGACTGACGTACAGGTGCCAGACAACGCCAGCGGACCCCCATATGCGCCAGTGCAGGGGAAATACTGTCGGATTTTTTCCGGCAGCATTGACCCGCCTGGTGGCGGTGTCAGATTTTTTCCCATGGCCACTGGGCCAGGGAAAATGCTACCAGATTTTTTCCGGTAGCACTGACCCCCACGCTTGACGCGAGGAGGTGAGCGGCAGGCCACATCAGGCGCTTGCTTGCGACGACGCATGCGGTGACGTCCTCCAGGTGTGACTGACAGCAGCTTGCCGCGGCAGCAAGCAGTGGCAGCAGGAGCCAGCAGCAACAGCACACAGCATAGCTGGCTATAGTGGCAGCTCGTAGCAGCTCGTAGCAACAGCAACCCGCAACAGTAGCAGCAGCAGCAGCGAGCAGCAGCTGGCTTCAGCAGCTCGCAGCAGCTCGCAGCAACAACAGTCGGCGACAACACCAGCAGTAGCAGCGGCTACAGCGACAGCCGTAGCAGCATCAGCCACAGCTGCCCGTAGCCCGTTGCTTGCTGCAAGTCGCGAGCTGCTAGTAGCAAGCTTGCTGCTCGTAGCGAGCAATGAGTAGCGAGCAACGAGCAACGAGCAGCGAGCAGCAAGAAGTGGGCTCCCTGCTCGCGGCTCGTCGCTCGCAGCAAGCAGCGAGTTCACAACGACAAGCAAGAGGAAAAAGAGAAAAAAAACAAAGGGATTCCCCACAACCGCAGCAGCAGCAGCAACAACAGCAGCTGCAGTAGCAGCAGCACCAGCAGTAGCCGCAGCAGTCGCAATAGCAGCAGCAACAGTAGTAGTAGCGGCCGCAGCAGCAGCAGCAGTCGCAGTAGTAGCAGCAGCAGCAGGAACAGCCGTAGCAACAACAATAGTAGTAGCAGCAACAGCAGCAGTAGCAATAGTAGCAACAGCATTAGTAGCAGTAGCAACACCAACCGCTATAGCCCAAGAGCAGCGGCTACATCAACCGCTGCTGACGTTAGTGGTCGTCTGCAGACGTCACTACTGATGTCACTGCTGAGGTCATCAACAACACAAAGAAAAGGCAGTAGCACTACACACACCGTTGTAGCCTCTGCTGACGTCAGCCATCCTCGGCTGATGTCACTGCTGACATCACCAGCACTTAACAAAAAAAAAACAAAACAACCAAAAGGGGAAGAGAGGCACCATAAGGCACCATGACTAACAGCCCCTCTGATGAGGGGTCCTCCTCTGTTGGGGGGACCCCCAACCCCCCTTTCCTATAGTAGCTGCTGCAGCTGTAGCAGCAGCAGCAACAGCAGCAGCAACAGCAGTAGCAGTAGTAGCAGCAGCCCACTGCCGTCGCTGGTGGCAACCCTGACCCCTTGGCTGCTCTTCAGCAACAACTCGCCGCCTTGACGCAGTAGCTTGTAGCGCTGTAGCCATTGGCCTCCCAGTCATCCACCAGTCTGCTACCACCATTCATCCCTCCAGGGCACGCCAGCTCGCTGTATCTGCTACTACGCATTACCTGGCACAACAGCAGACTCAGCGCCAGCGACAGACGATGACCTCCGTCCCTGGTCCCACTCTGGGCACCGGCTGTAGGCAAAAGGACTTTGAGACGCCGCCCCCGTCACATCAGGCCGGTGAGCAGTTCCGAAGCTGGGAGTTCAGCTTCCGGATCTGGGCACAGGGTGAGGGCCTGTAGGCATACTACACCCTTTCTTATGACCCCACCAAGGCCGACCAGTTGTATGACACTAGTCGCGCCGTCCGTGCCCTAGTCCCAGTCACCCCTCTGGCCTCCCGCCTAGCCCTAGAGCCTTTCCTCGGCGACTTCACCGCTGGCGCCAGCCCAGACCCTGCAGCCGCGTGGCACGTCCTCACCCGGCCCCATCGCTTGTCCAACAACGCTGAAACCAGCCGTCTGCTCCGGGAGTTCAACTCCCTGCACATGGGGGAGACCGAGACGGTCACTACCTCCTGGCAGCGAGCGGAGGACATCCTTCGTCGTCTCGGCAGATCTGCCCCACCCCCTCTGGCCGCGCTCCTTACCATCAAGCGCGGCACCACCAGCGCATACGCGGACGTCTTCGTGCACCACCCCCAGGACGTCCTCTCCACCATGGCGGCCCAGGGCACCCTCATGCCTTGGGAATACGAGCTCTTCCTCCACATTAAGGAATCTCATCTGGAGTCCCAGCTCCAGCGCACGGAGGCTCTTGCATCCCCTACTGTCGCCACCCCTACCGTCACCTCCGTGGTCGTCGCTTCCCCCGTCACACCTACCTCATCGTCTTCGGGGAAGAAGAAGAAAAGCCAGAACAAGAAAGGCAAGGGTCCACCGTAACAGCAGCAACAGCAGCCGTCGACCAGGTCCAGCGGTGGTGGCTCGGTCTGCCACAACTGTGCCCAGCCCGGGCACGGGTGGTACATGTGCCCTCTCCCTACAGACGAGGCGTGCATCATCGCCACCATGCGTTGCCAGCGGGAGTGTCGTCTCGCCTCTGCAGCCATCGCTGCCGCTGGCCCTGACACCTCGACCTAGTCCAGCAGCTCCGCCACTCTGATAGCTCCGCCAGTCCAGTAGACACCTGCGCCGCATTAGTACTATCCACAGCCGTCGACGCCTCCGTTCCCGTCACCGGCGCTGTCTCTCCCTTACCCGGGCTCCGGTGCCGTCACTCCACACTCGGCCTGCACTCCAGGGTCGTCCTCCCGTGAGCGTCAGCTAGAGCAGATCATCGCGTCCCAACTCGGCTTGACTCGCTCTCCTCCCCAGGGAAGTGCGAGTTGCATCACCTCCTGCTCTCCCGCCCAGTCTTGCATGACTGAGACTGAATTGCGGTCATGTCCCGTTTCCTCTTCTGTCTCGTCATCTCCCATGGTCTCCTCTACCCCTTCATATGACGACGTTGCATGGCTTGACGATTGGCAGTCTCGGTTCGCGCCTCCTTTTACCACGTCAGCGTCCCTTGCTTCCTGCCATGTGACCGTTAGCGATCTGGCGATCCCGGTCCGGGACCCCGCTGAGACCTAGATCATCGAATCCGGAGCCACGCATCATATGACGGCCTCTCATGAGGCCTTCAGTATGCTCGGTCCTGTAGGCGATGTCTCCGGTGTCCGGACGGGCTCCGGACAGATGTTGCCTGTCCGTGACGTTGGCGTCGTTCGTTTCCGTGGTCCTGCCGGTAACGTCTTTCTGACCGATGTCCTCTTCGTCCTTGGTCTCGAGCTCATCCTCCTGTCCGTCACTGCCCTTGACCGCATGAGCATGGACATTGTGCACTCGCGTGGTGTTGGCACTGTGTCGTTGCGTCCGTCTGGTCTCGTCGTACTACACGCCACTACCCGTGGCAACATGTGGCATGTGCCTCGTCTCTCCTCCTCCCCTTCCGTCTCCTCCCCGTCGGCCGCCACAGGCTATGTGCTTATCACCAGCACACTTTCTCCTTCGCACACTCGCCTCATGCAACGCTACCTTTGCCACGTCCACTCTGCCGTCCTAGACAGCATGCTCTGTACCCAGCCGGCCAAGGGCCTTGACCCGGAGACTTTCCCCCTCCAGTGCCCCACTGAGTGCATTGATTGCGCTCAGGGGAAGATGCACCGGTCCACATACCATTTGTCTTCCTCCCGTGCGTCCGCCCCTCTTGACCTGGTCCATTCGTACGTCATTGGCCCTCTCCCCACCGAGTCCGTTAGTGAGTACGGCCACTACGTCCTCACCCTCACTGATGACTACTCTCGCTACCGCTGGGTCTTCTGCCTACGCCAAAAGAGCGATGTCGCCCGAGCCATCCAGGACTGGCTTGTCCTTGCGCAACGTGAGTGTGGCTGCTCTCTTTGCCACTTTTGCTCTGATCGCGGTGGTGAGTACTTGGGTGAGGCCACGACCTTTTCGCCTCACGCGGGATCCACCATGAGACATCTGCGCCCTACACGCCCGCCCAGAATGGTGTCTCCGAACAATGGAAACGTACCATGGCCGACGTCGTCCGCACCATGCGGGTCGAGTCCGGTCTCTCCGACGGCTTCTTCTTTGAAGCCATGGCCTACATGACCTGGGTTTGGAACCGGATTCCCCACGGTCCCCTTCCCCGCCAGTCCACGCCGTACCAGCATTGGTGCGGTCAGCGAGCTGACCTCTGCCCAGCTCGCGTCAGGGGCTGCGTGGCCATTGTGTGGCTGCCCGCCCCACAGGAGGGCGGCAAGCTCGCCCACCGCGGACGGCCCTGCACCTTCCTCGGTGTCTCTCATTAGTCCAATGCCTGACGCTTCTGGGATCCCTCCCGGCACTGCATCGTCGAGTCCCGGGATGCCCTCTTCTTCGAGGACCTATTTCCTCGCGACCTCATTCGCTCCGGCTCCTCCGTGTCTATCCCGTCGCGTTGGGGAGTGGTGATTCCGTCCTCCGTCGTACCGCTTCTGGGTGACACATCCCTCTGTCCCTCTGAGTCGGGAGTCCCAGTCGTGTCCGCTGGTCCCTCCGGGCCGGCAGCCCCTGGCGTGTCCGCTGGTCCCTCCGAGCCGGCAGCCCCGGTCATGTCCGCTGGTCCCTCTGAGCCGACAGCCCCAGTCATGTCTGCTGGTCCCTCTGGGCCAACAGCCCCAGTCGTGTCCGCTGGTCCGTCGAGGTAGGCAGCCCCAGACGCGTCCGTTGGTCCCTCCGGGCCGGCAGCCCCAGTCATGTCCGCTGGTCCCTCCGGGCCGGCAGCCCTTGACACGTCCGCTGGTCCGTCCGAGCCGACAGCCCCAGTAGCGTCTGCTGGTCCCTCCGGGCCGGCAGCCCCAGTCGCATCCGCTAGCCCTTCTGGGCCACCAACTCCACTCACGTCCGCTGGCCCATCCGGGCCAGCTGCCCCGGTTGCATCCGCTGGCCCCTCCAAGCCAGCGACCCCGTCTGCCTCCATTGGCCCGTCCGACTCAGTGCCATCTCTTGCCCTGCCATGCTACACACGTGGCCCAGGCGGCAGCCTCCGACCCAAACCGTCAGTGAGCGCGCAGACTTTTGTACAGCGCTCCGTGGCTCCTCGACCCCCCGTGGCTCCATGTGTCTCCTCCACTCCCACGGTCGTGAGTAGGGACCCTGGCACCAAGGCCCTCGGCTTGAAGACCTCGGCCATCATTGCAGACCTTCACCCGGGCTCTGCACTCGACTACGCCATGCTTCATCACGAGCATCAGCACGCTATCGTGGGTGTACTCGCGCGCATCCCTTCTAGGCTCGAGATGCACACGCTCTCTCAGTCCGCTCAACAGCACGCTCGGAGGAACCAGCCACCCTGCGCGAGTTAAGAGCCTCTCCTGAGGCCGCACACAGGAGCGCTGCCTGCGCCAATGAGCTCGCTGCTATCCGACAGCACCATGTGTACGACCTCGTCGACCATCCTCCACGTCGGAAGGCCATCGGCGCCAAGTGGGTCTTTCGGCCCAAGTGGAAGCCCGACGGGTCCTTGGACAAGTACAAGGCCCACCTTACAGCCAAGGGGCTTGCCCAGATTCGTAGGGTCGACTATGACCAGATCTTTTCCCGAGTTGGCCGGTTCTCCACTAGCCGGGCGCTCTTCAGCCTGGTCGCCCAGCATGGGTGGGAGCTGCATCAGATGGATGTGAGCAACGCTTTTCTCCATGGTTCATTGGAGGGTGAGGAGCTCTACATGGTGCAGCCCCCAGGCTTCAACGATGGCACTGGGAGAGTCTGGCGACGGCGTAAAGTCCTCTATGGCCTGAAGCAGTCGCCTCGGTGCTGGAACCAAGAAATAAGCAGCATGCTCCTTCGAGGCGGACTCCAGCGCAGCACCGCTGACCACGCATTGTTTGTCAGTCCGTGAGGCGAGACTTTCGCCGCTGCTCTGGTTAACGTCGAAGATCTCCTCATAGTGTCGCTAGACATGGCGGCCATCCAGCATGTCAAGGACTTGGTGCTCGCCGCCTACCAGATGAAGGATCTTGGATCTGCCAGAGTCTTCCAAGGCATGGAGCTCAAGCATGATCGCTCCCAGGGCGTCCTCAACATCCACCAGGCTGCCTATGTGCAGACTCTGTCCATCTGCTTTGCGGAGGACCTGGCACTCGTGCCGAGCGCATCCTCATCCATGTCACCCAATGGCCAGGTGAAGCTAAAGTGTCCTGACCCAGCTGTTGTGGGGGAGCCAGTTGACGTGACCACGTACCTGCGAGTCATCGGGTCACTGATGTTCCTCGCGACGACGACGCGCCCAGACATCGCGTTCGCCGTCAACCTCCTGGCCCAGTTTTCTCAGGAGTCGCGTCACCTCCACTACGAGGTCGCGATCCAGGTACTGCGCTATGTCATCTCGACTCCTCGGTGAGGTCTCATGTTCCGCCGTCAGCCTTCTGTTGTCGCGGTGGGCTACACCGACAGTGACTGGGCCGGCAGTCCGGACGGTAAGAGTCGCACAGGCTGGATCTTTCTGATCGGCGGCACAGCTGTGTCCTGGCGCAGCGACAAGCAGGGGTGCATTGCACGGAGCACTGCTGAGGCTGAGTACATGGCTCTTGGCTCAGGCGCGTGTGAGAGTGTGTGGTTGTGTCGTCTGTTGTCCGAGTTGCGTCAGCCTGTCGCATCCATCACGTTGCATTGTGAGAATGAGAGTGCCATGGCCATCACCAACAATGACGGCGTGCATCACACACGCACAAAGCACATCAACGTCGAGTACCACTATGTGCGTTCGTTGTTGCATGACGGCAGCATCAGCATCGTGTGGGTTGAGACAGCACAGCAGTTGGTTGACTTCTTGACCAAGGCACTGAAGCGCGACTCGTTCTAGAAGGCTATGAGTTCGGTATGCGTGCGTCCGTGAGTGGCTCTCTTTGTCCCTACTTGCGTCTCTGCGTGGCCTGGGGGATTCTGGTCGTTGACTGTATCTCTGTCCGTACATGTGCACTATGCCTGTGAGTCATGGGGGAGTGTTAGTTTTTGCGCATCTCTCATTATACTCTCTTGTGTCCTCCCGGCTTGTGTACATCGGCGTGCAGATGACTGACGACGAGACTCGACGCTGCTGGAGTGTCGCTCGGTGGAGCCGACGCGCGTTGAGGCCCACACACCGTTTGTTGGAGCCGCCTCCCTCTGGCGATGCCCTCAGCTCCATCGGCAGACCCCCTCGGCGGTCGGGCCGCCGGCGGTCACCGTCACTACACATGTTGTTTCCATGCACCCAGCTCTGTTTCTGGCCGTGGTATTGCGTCTGCAGCGTCATGCTGTGCCTAGGGTCCATGTCTCCTGCTGTGTGGCCCTGTTTGGTGTTACTGACTGTCGTAGGCACTTCCCGGGTTCGGGCAGCCATAACGCTTTGTTACTATTTTCTAGCTTATTCTGACCGCACAACTGCGTGTGGAGCATTGGTACTATGGTATGGTCTAGTTTTCCGACAAAACGGACGACGCCCGGGTTTTGGGCTATCGGGCGTCTGGCAGGGCTCACCGAGAAAACCCTGCTTGCCCAGAAAATAGGTGTAGGACTATATTCGGATTTGCTGGTTAGCTGAGTAACAAGTTCTACACTAGTTGGGGGGAGCTAGAACTTGGAGGGGTCTCCCATTATTGCTTTTTCTTCATTGCTAATCAGTTACTTTTAGTTTCCAGCTGCTTTCTGGCGCTAACACTGGCACGCGCATTTCTGAGTAAGAAACTCAAAGCTTCCAGACTTAGTCTCTAGAGCAGCAGACTGAGGGGACAGCAGAATTAAGCAAAGAGAGTGGAAGCCCGCACGCTGCATCAACAACGCTGCTGCCCGAACCTGCTGCACCAACAACGTTGCTGCCTAGTATTTCTGTCTTAACCGGCCAACTGCCCCCACCCTAAGTGAATCTTCTCGCACCTTCGGACAACTTCGACCACTCTCGTGAATCTAAGACATAACTATGACGACCTTTCGGTCGACTTCTTGACGCACTGAGACGAATATGGAGTTTTAAAGATGCATCTGGCATCTTCACTGTCGATTCTCGAAGCCCCCCAATTTCTCGGTGGAATTTCTTGAATCGGACCTCTCAAAAAGCATCTCTGCACGTGTCCCTCATCAATTAAGCGAACGACCTTGACTATGTCTCATTCGTAACTCGACAATTGAATTGATATGTTGAGTCCTTTCGAAACTTGTCATCTGATTACACTTACTGCTAATTATAAATTTTTCAAATGCTCCAAATTCTAAATCGTGTTCTGCCTCGCAACTTCTAACTGTTCACCATCCACGCTCTGTTGGGCAAAACACAAACTTCCGGTCCAATTTGTTTCAGTCAGTGGAAAGAGAACATGATCGGACTCTACAAAAAAGAAAGGGGCTGCCGAACAATGGTCCTGGTTCGACCTTGTCTTGCGGGAGTAGAAGAACAGTTCCCATCTTTCGCGAAACGGTCCTTGTGATGAAGCAAGGGCCATTGTTGACGTGGTTAGTTTAAAAAACACATTTTTAAATTCAGCTGTTCCGATCTTGTCTTTCTCGTCGCCGTCGATGATGTCTTGGATATGGCATCGACAGTTTAGTTGAAACCGACGAGACCGAAGCCGAGTGACTTAAAATTTGTGATTACACGACTGATTATCGAAGACCGGCTACCCAACTAACTAAACCCAGAAAACCGTTTAACCAACTAGCGATTCCAACCAAAACCAGACGGCGCATGTTTTCCTGTACTAAATCGAAGTTGTGATCTTGCTGACGAAAAGTTGACAGGTCGACTTGCCCTCTGTGTTTACAGTCGAGTCACCGCATCCATTCACGTCTTTCGTATTGGCCGGAGGTTACAGCTGACGCACATCCAAGGCGGAGAGATCTGCGTGTGAGAGCGCGTGGACGTAATGTGTGGGTTCTGTTCTTGCATACAAGTATCTCAGATGTCTTGCACTGAAGTCTGGAGAACAAGAAGATACATTAGCAATTCTTAAAGAGGAGTTTATTGGGTAACTGCAGACTAAAGTGGAGTGTGAAGTAGGAATTCCAAACTTGCCTTGTGGACCTGGAAGGTTCTGTTCCGCCACAGGATATGGAGAATAAGGCATCAATTAATTTAATTCGACATAGATAATCAACATAGACAATGAAAGATTATAATCTACATACCCTCTTTCCTCAGCCGATGCCGATTTGCGGTCAAGATGAAGTCATCACAAGACAATATTTGTACTTCCATTAAGATCGATAGATATTGGTACGGAACGGCTCCCATAAAAAAGTTGAAGTCTAGAAACCCCTTTTCCACGACAGTCAGCCCGCGACAATTTTGGCGGAACCGAGGCGTACGCGAACGGCAATCTTGCATGGGGTCCTGTTAGAATGAAGAACATTGACCCACTTTGATTCCCTGGTCCTTGCGCATCGATGCACCAGAATATTGAAGTTTCGGGAAGGCTGTGCGGTGCCCCGTCTTTGTCACCCTCGTGTTTTATGGACCCTGCACAAGACGGCGGAATATATAAGGTCCAAGTTCCCAAGTTTGTGTAGAAGTTAGCCCCATTTTTCAAACGTTATGATATACCCTACTGCCTATTGATTTCATTGTCCAATTAGGTCATTTCCATTAGGTCATTGTCCAATTAGGTAATTGGACAATGAATTGAGTTCATTGTCCAATTATGTAATTTCTTGTTCTCAAAACAGACAAATTCACTTCAACCTATACTTACACTCGTTATTTTGCTAGGAGGAGGTCCTTCTCGCCCTCTATCCTCTCGATTTACGGTGTCAATGTCAATTTGACACCGGAAATCGGACTTTGGGGTGGTTTCAGGCGGCCACACGAACGCCTGATGTGGAACCAAATAGAAGCATTTGTGGTCCAAGATATTTTTTAAAAACACAATCATCAAGAATTAGGGTAAAAACACTAAAGGGGGATCTTCTCAACAAAGAAAACCTTTAGAACACCCTTACCTTTCAGTATCGGTAGTTGTCATTATACACACTTATGAAACTTTTTCTTATTGGTTAGATCTGAATGATGATATTCCATGTAAATTTTGAATTGAAATAATAATTCCATAAAACTTCCCATTCCTACTTCACTTGTAAGAAACACTGACAGATGTTCGTGCAAAATGCATGAATACATTTATTTAGCATGCAATTATACAAGATAATGAGGAACCTTTTTTTGCTCCCTACTTCATCATGAAACAAAACGAGCAACTATTTGTGTACAAGAAGTTTGACCTATCAGAATCCTTTCGTGTATTTTTAATTTCCCAATTGTTCTACTAACAGATGGAAAACAAAAGAAACCTTATACAACTTAAACGCATAGGTTATGAAGGAGGATAAGAAAATGGGGTATTATATTTTGAAAGAACAATCAGTGGAAGAAATTGAATTTTTCTAAGAAAGCAGTGTAATAAGGGACAAAGCTAAGAAATCGTAAATGATGAACATTGATGGTTGTGATAGGCATGGTATGTAAGGATAATCTGCTCCACGAGACATTTTCAAGCATTAAACAGTTAAGGAGAAATAACCTTGTTGTGATTAACTTTAGACACTATAATAGGTAGTGTGCTTCTCAACACACAACCCTTTTGTGGCAATACAAATGGGTAAGGAGCACAAACAAGTGTTTTGTTTAGCAATCGACAAACTAGAATATATTTAGGAGCGAATTAAATCATGGATTGTGTGTTTTTTTTGCGTTGAATTATGTAATGTTAGCCCAACAACTAAACCATAACATGTTGAAAAAATAGAATGGATTGCTTGACAAAGAGTATAAAAACACTAAGAGTAAAAAAAGTGACTCATGATTTGATGTGATTTCAAGGGGTGGTTTGGATGTCACCACATGGTCCTCACAACTCGATTGTGTAGCCACACAACTGATGTGGGACTCTTGAACAAGAGTTCTTGTGTGTCAATTATTCTTGTAATCATTCTCATCATGAAAATAGCTTTATTGAGTCTTTGATTTTCATTGCTAATGTGTCGAGTAGTCCATATCATTTTGTGAACTTGTTATGACATCTTAGACGGGTCATCAGGAATGCATTCCCTAAGTCTATGTGGCCACGAGAAAAGGCAATAAGAAACTTTGCTTTGAAACATCTTTTGGAAGGTCGTGTGGTTAACAAAATGACCATGTGGGCTCCTTAATGATTTGTGTGGCCACATAGGAGCCATGTGAACACATCAAACTACTCCCCGAAGAACCTCATAGATGATGATGATGTCATGTTCCTAATGCCAGTTTTAAAGTTAAACAACTTTGAAACCCCAATTCATGTTGCATATGTTCACTTACCGGGGTAGCTTCTTGGCAGAAATGTGACGTCAGCAAGGATACTAGGCACCACGTTTTAGGAGACTGATAGTGGTATCCCCTTGTGTTGCAAAATTGAATTACTATTTGCCACCGTTTCAGAATATGGGTCTTTAAGAGACTCATAATATGAAAATAAAGTACAACTTACCTCACATGTCCATAAACATCAAGAAAAACTTCGCTATGTATGTGTTCATTTGTCTACCTTTTCACTTCTCATTGACAATGGTTTCTCTCATTACAAAGTATTATCAACAAAGATTTTTCTTAATTGCACCATAAGCATCACAAGAGCACAGAGGGGATTGAAATGCGACCTTCAATTGTGGGTTCTTGTTTGAGGCATTATGTGGTATGCAACATGTTGGCATGTGGGAGTTCACGTGGAATGCTTGTTAGTTTTTTTTGTGCTCTCAGTGGGCTTCCTTGTATGCACAACCTCGTCATTGTTTCAAATATTTCAAGGTGTTTTCAATGATCACAATCACAATGTTATATGAACATTGTCAATGTTCATTGCATGTCATTTATCAAAGGGTTTGTCCATGGAGCCGTCCAACTATAACCACTTGTACACCTAGATAGCTAGTTGTTACAGTTGGATGTTGTGCAACTATTATTACTCACTAAAATGTTTTTTCTACACTACGTATTAGCAATTTTGAAAAATTGCAATGTCTGTTAGCTACATGAATGGCCTTTTCTACTTTGAACATGCTAGTTGACGCATTTTTAGATGCCCCTAGTACTTTCACTAAATTTCTAAATAGGAATAATTTCCTGCACAATGTTGGTGTAAATTAAGCCTGAATGTTCTCTCATGGCATAGATGCGCCATGTTACACATAATATTTGTACCTGGAAAATGTGTTTCTTAATGAATCCAACACTATGGTCATATTCACATTGTTTACTCTTTTGCTTCTTCAATCACATGGTACAATATGAACTTATGTGCATTGTAACTTTTTTCTTTTTTCTCGTGTACACAATTACGACCACCAACATGTATTCTTCCTTTTTGGGTTATGGAACGATGATGCAAAAATCATAGCAGGCAGTAAACAATGTGTTAGTGGAGATTTTACTTTATTGAATTTTTTTAAACATTTTACATTTCATTCCATAGAAAAGCAAATGTCACTTCAACATGGTGAAGCACACGCTACAAATGATGCTTGCAACATATAACAAATGCTTGTTATTTTTCATTTTGGCATGGTTTCCAATAATCGTCAAACATAGAATCCAAGTGCTATCATGTCAACCTCGCACACAAGCCTTTCAACTTCTTATGTTGCTAGTCAACAGATGAAATAGGTCCTCTTCTCACTAAACACCTTACGACATTATTGCCTTCTTCCATGCATTCATCCACCACAACCATTTTCATGACTGTTGGTTCCAACTTCACTTGTAGAACATGATGTACAATGTTTTCATGTCAGGATTTTCACTTGCAGCAAAAGGCCAATGCAAAGCATTCCCTCTACATAGTTACACCCGTTTATAGAAGATAAACTCCGAGAGAACACCATTCTCTCTATGCATTTTCTCTCCTTTATGGTGTTGCCAAAGATCTAAGTCATTTGGTATGCAGTGGGTATTGTGCGGGTTTGGTTTGGGCATGGTGCGCGCTTCACAGTAGTGAAATCCACTTGAATGCAATCACATTCTAACTCAAGATATCAAGCTTTCTTTTTTTCATGCAGTGGTGTTGGGTGTGAATACTGTAGCGCTGTTTCCATGTTTCTAATGGTATTTTTGGACCTCTTTTATGTACTATAGTGTTTTATTAGAATGTAGCTGCATGATTAGCCTAATGCAGTAGTGTTGATAGTTCCCCTTTTTCTTGTGCATCATGGTCTCTCCTTGCTAAATGTTTTCCATTGAAAGAGGCATTTAAAAAAACACATGTTTGGGAGGAATGTACACATGGTGTGTCTGTTGCCATAGGATTTGAAGAAGCCAAGCTGCATAGATGCCACTCAATGTGTACATAATTTTCCTTGAATGTCACATTTATTATGTCTGTTATGCAGGAAACTACCTTTGCTAAAGGCAGAGCTTAGTGATGGTGAAGGCATGGTGTTACAGTGGGGTGTCAATGTGCAAGCATTTACACTCGTTTGTTTAGCACTATTATGATTGTGATGCATGCAGGCCATGAGCATGGTGCATCAATGGAACATGTTATAGAAAAAATCCAGGCATAGTGCATCCATGCCATGGTATGATGCATCCATGTCGTGTCCATGATGCATCCGTCGTGTGGGCATGGTGCATATATTCCACAAAATAGTTTTTCCGTGCTCATGGCATGGTGTAATCGTGCCCTAGGCATGGCTCATCCATGGCATGCCATGGTGCATCCATAACTAGGGGCGTGGTTCCTTCATTGTCATAGTAATGGAGCATCCATTACTAGAGCATGGATACACTAATGTCATGGCAAGTTGCATCCGTGTCTAGGGCGGGGTGCATCCATGACGTGTGAATGGTGCAAACATGCTCGAGGCATTATTTTTCCACTACAACGCATGGAGCATTCATGCAATGCACATGGTTCATCCAAGCCGTGGACAAGGTGCAACGATACTCAAGGCATGGGGCATTCGTGCCATGGCATGGTGATTCTATGCTGCGAGCATGGTGCTTGTATGTCATGGGTGTGGTTCATCCAAGCCATGGCATGGTGCATCCATTGCCTAGGGCATGTTGCACTTGTCGCCGTGGGAAAGATGCATCCATTCCTTGAGCATGGATCCACTCATGAGTGGCCTACTACATCCATGTCTTGGGCACGACATATTTGTCTCAATGGCATAATGCATCCATTTGGCGGGCATGGTGCACCCATACGCAAGGCATGGTGTATCCGTGCTACGACATAGTACATTCATGCCGCGGATATGTTGCATCCATGTTGTGGACATGGATGAACCATGCTCAGGGCATGGTACGCTTGCCATCACTACAAAACAACGGGACAATAACATGGGCTTGATTAAACTGAAAGTTGGTATGATATGACAAAATGCAATGGCGGCTGACATGTTAAGCATGACATGAATGGAAACATTACGTGACTAAAAACATGGCTATAACAAAATCTAATGGAGAAATGGGATATAACAAAGGAGGCTTCCATGATACGCATGCCACGACTAGAAAGATAAGAAGACGGACATTATGGGAATGAGCGAATTCAAAGTAGGTATGACATAAAACAATGGCGATGGCCATGATAGGCATGCAAGTCTGGTAGGAAAAAAGAGGCATACAATATGGGCATGTGTAAACATAAACTATTCATGACAGAAAGCAATGGTGGCTCTCATGGTAGGCATGGCATGAATATGAGTGAAATTGGAAATAATCGGGAATGACCAAACTAAATGTAGGTATGATAGGAGCAAGCGTAGGCATGCCCGATCATTCTCAGACCCTTACACCCACACTAAGCTCAAAACAATTCTTTCTAATTCTTGTACCATTCATGCAATCCCATTCTTGCACCATTTCCTTACCAATACCCACAACATGCATGCATCATCCCCCGCACCATGTTTACACAATGAACGCATTATGCCCGCACCATGCACTCACCATGCCCGCACAATGCCGAATTAACCATGCATGGACAATAGTCACGGAACAGTCTAATGTGCTATCGTTGATAGAGTCACTAAGGTTGTTGATGATTGATACATGGTGGAGGTTGTTGAGGTTCCTTATCTACCAAGAAATGATAACTCGATTTGGAGGCAGATTTGTTATGAAACCTTGAAGGTTCTGTAATGACAATGGGCCACCAATAAAGCATCCTGAAGACCACGCCAGGCTTGCCCACAATGTTTGGTAGCCATGGCGGTGTATGTTGATGAAAAATAGTAGGATTGTGGTAAAAACATGAGCAGATCACTTGAGTGTGGTCTCCTAAAAATGGCGGTATGGTTAATTTTCCCTATTTTAGGCATTCCACATTCAGTGTATTAGGTACATTAGAATTGGTTCATTTCCATGAGATTGTCTTTAGGGTAAATTTTCTTGTGTTAACATGGAAAACAATGGACATGTTACATGTGTCTTGGGGATTGCATGTTACAATCTTACAATAGATGAAAATCACATGACAGTGTTTGTACAATGTACTATTGAAGTACATATGACCTAAAACATTTTGTGTGGGCTTATTTATGAATATATTGTGGCTTCCTTACTCTTGAACTCAAAGAGATATAAATTCATGTGGAACTAAGTTCAACTCTTACTAGTTTGTGTTTTTATTAGCAACCAGCTGACGAACACGTCTCCCCTTTGAAAACCCTCAATTCTATCTGAGCATTTTACCAGGTGCATTTATTCTACTATAACTATTTGTGTGCACTAGTGTACCTTTACGTGTCTATGAGATACATGGAATTTATACACATAACTAATACAACTTAGGTTTTGGGGAAGGGGGGAGTCATCATAGGATTCGACCCCCGCAAAAGGGTATTGTGTATTAGCAAAGTGTCACGAGGATTGTATTTCTTTTATTTGATGAGTAAAACAATATATACTTGCTGTACATTTGCTCATTAACCGCTGATGTATCATGATCAACAATTGACGATCAACGACCGTGGATCTAGAACGACAACTAACATGCACTAGCCTCCCTAAAAGGATAGAGTGTATTACACGAGTGTGGCTGCTTAGTGTATCTTTGTTTGTGTGATGGAAAAAAATATATACACTTGTGTATTCAAAGTCCATTGCTTATCGACAGACTAGCGCCTCCGATCATCGGTAATCGACGATTGCTAGTGTCATGTACACTTATTCTTTTTCCATCATCACGTAGACCGGAGACACTGACTTTGTAGATACACTCTTTCATTTTTAAGAGGGGGGAGGGGGGTCATTCGGAGTCCGAGCCCCTCCCTGATAGGTCCAATGTATTAGTTAAGTGTATCTGGACAATGTATGGATTTTGTGTGATAATGGGGAAAAAATCCACTAATGTACTTGGAATTGATTGCATTCATAAACACAACAAAAAGGCCATTGTGTAGTCAATATTCTCAACCCACCCCTCCCTTGATGATCGATTGTATTAGGAATGTGCATCAAGGCGTGTATTGTGGTGACCATGTATTGTGTTCACTGTTGTATTGTATATTATTGTACCTACTTACATGTCTATCACTTATCTTTTGATACACGTACCATATACATTCGCCCAATACACTTTGAAATTTTGGGAGGGGGGCTTGGTCTCCAACACCCCCCTCAAAGGTTAGAGTGAATTTGTGAAGTGTAGCTGGTTAGTGTATCCAGATTATGTGGTTGAAAAAAAACCACTAATGTAGTGAGATATGATCGCTTGCCTAAACTCGCAAATTGTCCATGTAGTGTTATCGACGATCGCGATTGAACAGACGGAGTTTAATAAATGTGTATGATTAAATATCTCCACTTGCTGACTATAGGTTGTTGATAGTAAACGGTTGTGTGGGAGGTTTTTGCTATTTAAACAGAAAAATGTTGAATTGGTCATTGTGTCGTCCCCCTCCCCCCACAGTTCTAGTGTATTTGAGCTCAAAAGCAAGGCATGTATCATACAACATAAAAAAGTATACACTTGTTTATTTTTTCAAATTGTTTGAATGTATGGTCCGAACCCCTCCTTCGATAGAAGGGAACACGTTGGGCCCTGCTAACGCGGAACCGAGTAGGAGCGTAGACATGCAAAATTGTAAATTCCAATCCCCCCAAATGTGACATTTAGGAATAAGCACTTTCACGGCTTATAGTATTAACATATTTCAAGGAATAGGCACTATCAAGCCTTACAGTATTAACACATTTCAAGTATATGTACAAATAAACGTCTTTAATTACAAACAATAAGTGGAGTTGTAAAACACTTAACCATGGATTTTACTATGTGTTTTTTTGCAAATCTTCTACGAAGTTTCGTGTGTTCAAGCATTAAAATCCATTTGTACGTCTTTGGATGGACATTAGAAATTACGTTTTGTCATAATTTTCACGAAGGTACCATGAAACTTCTAAAGACATGTGTTCAGTATGTATTCTTTCTGATGAGTGTATGTTTTAGGGATGATTAACCATAAATGTGCGGGTGCACCATGGCGACATCTTTCTTCAGCACGTTTGCAGGGGGAGACCATGGTAGAAGCATCCACTTTCACTTTAGCAGGGGGAGGGGCGCCATGGCATTCGATACTATGGCCCTCCCTAGTGCCCTCATCTTAAGGGGAGGAGGCATTTTTGGCGCATGAACGAGAACGGAAGGGCATGTGGGGGCATTCACAACTAGCAAGAGATAGGCCAACCAACGGACTTCATAGCTGTTGGACTTTTAAAGTTAGGGTCGTTGACCTTGGGGCCAAGGGTGGGTCGCTCAAAGTCAAAAAATTTCTTATGAGGCACATCTACAGTTCAGTATGGAAGGGGGTCCAAGTTTCAGAAGTAAGACCAGGTAAAGGATAGAACGTGGACACTTGAGAAAACGTGTAAGTGTGTGATTCCACCTGGTTTTTGATATCTTACTCTATTTCATGAATCATAGAAGTAAAAATCAATGGAAAACCTCATTTGTCATGGAAAACCCCATCTAAGGACAGGGTACATAGAGCATATTCAAAATACTCTTACATGACAGGACATTCTGAATCAACATAAGGTGCTTGCAAGACACCACAAGTTGAAACGAAGCCTATCATGTCAGAAATTTCACAATCCACAAATACACACATAAAAAATACAAGACTTGGCTTCTTTACACAAATGTTTGAGGTTGGGGGGTTTGAAGACATAAGTCTTCGGACAAGGGGTACCTGGATGTTTTTATGAATTGAAATTTATGAGAAGAGCTTGACACATGGTATTTGATGAGAAAAGCCCTATGTTTGGTTCGTGTGCAGCTACGAACCCTATCAACGGTTCGGAAAGCACTGAACTTAATCATGGGTCCACCACCTCTTCCTATGAATAGATGCGTGAACCCTAAACATGGTTTTGTCATTGAGAACATCCTTACACGCGTGAACGCAATAATGAGAAACTCAAAACTACTGTACCTCAATTCACGAATCCCTTAGTAATTGCCATATTGTTCCAATGCAAAACCTAACTATTCATGATTTCTCCTTAACAGAAAGACCTAAAACCTATTTCCGTAAAATAAGTATGGATCTGAAACAAGAAGTGATGCAATGACTTTATACAACATTAAAACATGTACCTTAGGGTACAACCTCGACAAGAAAGGTTGTTTGGTTTCAGTTCCTAAAATTGACCAAATAATCCACATCAACGTCTTAAAAGTACATTCTTTGCTCAATTTATGTCATATTTATTCCGGAAACTAAATATGCAAATATATACATGAAAAAGAATAAATATAAAAACGTTTGAAAATATATTTCACTATTTATATAATTATCTGTCAACTTATTTATCAAATTTCTTTCAAAATCTTCAAACGTTTGAAGGTATGTAGAAATATTGGAAATAAATATAAATTATTGATATATCAAAAGAGTTGAACAATTGTCGATTAAATGAGCTAAGAGTTCTAATTTTAAAACTAAATCATCATAGGATGCATTAGGAAAAATTGTGATCGAAATAATTAAACATATTCTGGTTTCTGAGCGTATAAGGGTTATTTGACAAAAATATACATGTTCCAGATTTTTTTTAAACATTAATGCAAAAAAATTGCATATCATAATCCAAGATACTCGAAATACTTATGCATGTAAATGAATCAATATGCAGGTGATTGTTTCTTCTCATATAATTATATATGCGCTAGTAAATGCATAAATTATTCATTTTCCTCACCAAACATGTTTTGTTTGAAATGTTAGAGTACTATAAAAACATTATATTTACATTTAAATATTCCAAAACTAAATTTGTGAATTCTAATAAATATATGTTAAATATTCTAGGATCATAAAGAGACTTTATGACACCTGGATGCATTTTTATGCATTTGCATTCATGTGTGGACCTTTATCTATATGATTAACATTTTTACATCTACATAAAAGTAAGTACAGATGCATGTGTTAATCTCAATTTCATTAAAAAATGAATAAATATTTTTAAGGTGTTTCCATACATACATATACATAAATAAATAATTGAAACAAGCTTCTAACATAGACGTTAAAGCACATATGCATATAGATATATGCTAAATATCCCATTGATATAGAAAAATGATGGTGATGAATCTATATATGTATTTAAAAATATATATAGAAATAAATAGGCAGGAAAATGGATAAACATAAAGATAACGATATATATATTAAGATATACCTACAAATGTAGACATGTCTGTAGATATATAAAAATTGATTTGAATAGACATGGATGAAGATTCAAATAGATATAGATATAGATATAGATATAGAAATGGATATAGATATAGATATAGATATAGATATAGATATAGATATAGATATAGATATAGATATAGATATAGATATAGATATAGATATAGATATAGATATAGATATA
>SZWC01019819.1:0-19828 GCA_023375785.1 Penium margaritaceum
AGATATAGATATAGATATAGATATAGATATAGATATAGATATAGATATAGATATAGATATAGATATAGATATAGACATAGATATAGATATAGATATCGATATAGATATAAATATAGATATAGATATATATATAGAGATAGATATAGATGTAGATATATATATAGATATAGATATAGATATACATAGATATATATAGATATAGATGTCGATATTGATATAGATATAGATAAAGATGAAGATATGGATATAGATCTAGATCGAGATATAGATATAGATCTAGATATGGATATAAATGAGATATAGATATAGATATAGATATAGATAGAGATATAGATATAGATATAGATATAGATAGAGATATAGATATAGATATAGATATAGATAGAGATATAGATATAGATATAGATATAGATAGAGATATAGATATAGATATAGATATAGATAGAGATATAGATATAGATATAGATATAGATAGAGATATAGATATAGATATAGATATAGATAGAGATATAGATATAGATATAGATATAGATAGAGATATAGATATAGATATAGATATAGATAGAGATATAGATATAGATATAGATATAGATAGAGATATAGATATAGATATAGATATAGATAGAGATATAGATATAGATATAGATATAGATAGAGATATAGATATAGATATAGATATAGATAGAGATATAGATATAGATATAGATATAGATAGAGATATAGATATAGATATAGATATAGATAGAGATATAGATATAGATATAGATATAGATAGAGATATAGATATAGATATAGATATAGATAGAGATATAGATATAGATATAGATATAGATAGAGATATAGATATAGATATAGATATAGATAGAGATATAGATATAGATATAGATATAGATAGAGATATAGATATAGATATAGATATAGATAGAGATATAGATATAGATATAGATATAGATAGAGATATAGATATAGATATAGATATAGATAGAGATATAGATATAGATATAGATATAGATAGAGATATAGATATAGATATAGATATAGATAGAGATATAGATATAGATATAGATATAGATAGAGATATAGATATAGATATAGATATAGATAGAGATATAGATATAGATATAGATATAGATAGAGATATAGATATAGATATAGATATAGATAGAGATATAGATATAGATATAGATATAGATAGAGATATAGATATAGATATAGATATAGATAGAGATATAGATATAGATATAGATATAGATAGAGATATAGATATAGATATAGATATAGATAGAGATATAGATATAGATATAGATATAGATAGAGATATAGATATAGATATAGATATAGATAGAGATATAGATATAGATATAGATATAGATAGAGATATAGATATAGATATAGATATAGATAGAGATATAGATATAGATATAGATATAGATAGAGATATAGATATAGATATAGATATAGATAGAGATATAGATATAGATATAGATATAGATAGAGATATAGATATAGATATAGATATAGATAGAGATATAGATATAGATATAGATATAGATAGAGATATAGATATAGATATAGATATAGATAGAGATATAGATATAGATATAGATATAGATAGAGATATAGATATAGATATAGATATAGATAGAGATATAGATATAGATATAGATATAGATAGAGATATAGATATAGATATAGATATAGATAGAGATATAGATATAGATATAGATATAGATAGAGATATAGATATAGATATAGATATAGATAGAGATATAGATATAGATATAGATATAGATAGAGATATAGATATAGATATAGATATAGATAGAGATATAGATATAGATATAGATATAGATAGAGATATAGATATAGATATAGATATAGATAGAGATATAGATATAGATATAGATATAGATAGAGATATAGATATAGATATAGATATAGATAGAGATATAGATATAGATATAGATATAGATAGAGATATAGATATAGATATAGATATAGATAGAGATATAGATATAGATATAGATATAGATAGAGATATAGATATAGATATAGATATAGATAGAGATATAGATATAGATATAGATATAGATAGAGATATAGATATAGATATAGATATAGATAGAGATATAGATATAGATATAGATATAGATAGAGATATAGATATAGATATAGATATAGATAGAGATATAGATATAGATATAGATATAGATAGAGATATAGATATAGATATAGATATAGATAGAGATATAGATATAGATATAGATATAGATAGAGATATAGATATAGATATAGATATAGATAGAGATATAGATATAGATATAGATATAGATAGAGATATAGATATAGATATAGATATAGATAGAGATATAGATATAGATATAGATATAGATAGAGATATAGATATAGATATAGATATAGATAGAGATATAGATATAGATATAGATATAGATAGAGATATAGATATAGATATAGATATAGATAGAGATATAGATATAGATATAGATATAGATAGAGATATAGATATAGATATAGATATAGATAGAGATATAGATATAGATATAGATATAGATAGAGATATAGATATAGATATAGATATAGATAGAGATATAGATATAGATATAGATATAGATAGAGATATAGATATAGATATAGATATAGATAGAGATATAGATATAGATATAGATATAGATAGAGATATAGATATAGATATAGATATAGATAGAGATATAGATATAGATATAGATATAGATAGAGATATAGATATAGATATAGATATAGATAGAGATATAGATATAGATATAGATATAGATAGAGATATAGATATAGATATAGATATAGATAGAGATATAGATATAGATATAGATATAGATAGAGATATAGATATAGATATAGATATAGATAGAGATATAGATATAGATATAGATATAGATAGAGATATAGATATAGATATAGATATAGATAGAGATATAGATATAGATATAGATATAGATAGAGATATAGATATAGATATAGATATAGATAGAGATATAGATATAGATATAGATATAGATAGAGATATAGATATAGATATAGATATAGATAGAGATATAGATATAGATATAGATATAGATAGAGATATAGATATAGATATAGATATAGATAGAGATATAGATATAGATATAGATATAGATAGAGATATAGATATAGATATAGATATAGATAGAGATATAGATATAGATATAGATATAGATAGAGATATAGATATAGATATAGATATAGATAGAGATATAGATATAGATATAGATATAGATAGAGATATAGATATAGATATAGATATAGATAGAGATATAGATATAGATATAGATATAGATAGAGATATAGATATAGATATAGATATAGATAGAGATATAGATATAGATATAGATATAGATAGAGATATAGATATAGATATAGATATAGATAGAGATATAGATATAGATATAGATATAGATAGAGATATAGATATAGATATAGATATAGATAGAGATATAGATATAGATATAGATATAGATAGAGATATAGATATAGATATAGATATAGATAGAGATATAGATATAGATATAGATATAGATATAGATATAGACATAGATATAGATATAGATATAGATATAGATATAGATATAGATATAGATATAGATATAGATATATATATATAGATATAGATATAGATATAGATATAGATATATATATAGATATGAATATAGATATAGATATAGATATTGATAAAGATATAGATTTATATATAGATATAGATATAGATATAGATATAGATATAGATATAGATTTAGATTTAGATATAGATATAGATGTAGATATAGATATAGATATAGTTACAGATATAGATATAGATATAGATATAGATATAGATATAGATATAGATATAGATATAGATATCGATTTGGATTTAGATTTAGATATAGATATAGATCTAGATATAGATATAGATATAGATATAGACATAGATATAGATATTGATAAAGATATAGATGTGAAAATCGATATCGATATAGATATAGATAAAGATATATATACATAGACGTAGATGCATATATACATGTATAAATGTACACAAACATATATATATATACGTATATATGTGTAGATATACTCATCAACATAGACATAGCCATAGAGTCCTATTTGGTATGCTTCCTTCATTCAATTTGTCTCTCAAGAAGCAGCTTTCCCAATTCCATCAACATAATCAATCGTTTTTCAGACAACCACTTTCAAGTAGAACATTTCAAGAAAGAGTTTCACCATAATATCACTGGCAATAGCTATCACCACTTTTCTTGCAATCATGGATGTCATTCAAGCAGCCTTCCCTTTTGTTCAGAAGCTCTATCCTTTCCTTTTGTTTCTTAAGCACCATTGCACATTCAAACTCTATGTCATAGAACCAACACCACGTTTTTTTACTTTATCCACACTAGCCTATGATGTTTTGAGAAGTTAGTGCAAATGGTGCTTGAAGGCGTTTTGGAATATATGTGCTTGGTATCTGTAGTTATGATTCAATTGGACACAACCAAAGTGCTTTAAAGGTTAAGAACTGAAATTTCAAAACACATCCTCCATATGTTTTTCAGGCCTGGTTTATCGTTCTGAGAAATGAAGCAACAAAGCATGTTCAAAGAGAGGTATGTAGGTCTGGATATTTCCCGTGTCTGATTTTTATATTGCTTCCTTGCACAAAACAAATGTATTGGAATGGGTGTACATTTATTGAAACTTTCCATGCTTCATCCAAAAGTTATAATACATGTATAATGTCCTTGGTGAGGTTGCATTCAAGAAAAAAACCATGTTTTTTCATGCAAAATGGGAGGTTAGGGCACAATTTAGTGAACGTTTTTATGAAAACACTGAACGAGGCATGGACAATGTTGTGGTTGCTAGGTTTGCACTTTCATAAAACAGTGATCCATGGTGAGGGTTACCGTTTGGATGATGAAGTTGTGGATGCGCATTTTTTTGATAACTTTCATTATTGTTGTGCAGTTTATGTTATCTTTCTCTTCAAATGACTCTAGAAAGGGTTAACCATATGAGTGCAAACATTCTCATATGTTAGCTATTGTTTAGAATCTGCACAACATTATCATAAAATATGCAATTCTACATGGTAGTTATTCATTAAACATTAAACCATGGATAAAATGCATGGCATCAAACATATTGAAAAAGAATGAGATTAGAGGGTCGAAATTGCAAGGAAAGTTTCTCTATTTCATGTTACTTATAGTGTTATGCAATATTTGCAACACCTCATGATGAAGGTTCTCATTGAGTGAGAAGCACCATGAAAATTCTATAAAAGTATGAAACACGGAATAGAATGAACATTGAGAAAACGATACGGAGAATGAAACATCATCATCTATGGAAAATAATAGATAATGAACATCATCAAATGTGTCATCACACTTCACAATACAAGATTATAGCTGACAACTTCAAAATGATACAATGTCATCTCTAGGTGCATTGACAGAAAAAAAATTGTTTTTTCGTTGTGCCTCACCTTGCATGTTCTTGATTGTTCTATATACATCAATTGTATGCCAACTATGGTCTACTACACAAGAGCAATGGTTGTACAACAACCATTATGCATTATGAACGTCAGGTATTGTTTTTAGGCACTACACAAACCAAGGCATATCATATAAAATACAATGGTTGCTCTCGTAACAACTCACAAGAAACCAAAAGCCTTTATGCCAAATGTTCCACATGATTCCCAAAGCCCACCTTCTTGGGCAAAACATATGGCTTGACCATCAATATAGACTGTAACACCACCATGGCCATATTCACTTATGGTTTTTCCAACACCTTTGATGGATTTTGTTTTCCACAATGTAATTTCTCAATGTGGATTATGTAGAATTATGGCACCTTATTAATAAAGCAATAAAAACATATGCATCTCAAGCTTCAATGATACTAAAAGTAACGGCATTCCATTAACAACCAAACCATGTCTCATCATAGAATATCCATGTTTTTTATAGCACCATTGTTTGACATGATATGGTGTGAATTGGCATTGAAAGGCACACTAGTAAAAGTGATAACATTGCTTGTCACTGCATTTGATAATCCAACATTGGTAGATATCTTCATGTCAAAAATGGCCAGTGTAGGAAGGAAGTGAAACACTATGTTGAAATGGAAGTGACGCTATCAACATCATCGAAAAGGTGGTGTTGGTAAGATAAGTGTAGCTTAGGATAGTTTAAAATGCTACACCTTTCTGAGAGTCACAATCAACTTCTATGTTTGTAAAGACATTGCTTTGGGACCTCCCTTCCTTAAGTATTTGTATTTTCTATTTTGATCAAGGGATGTACGACACCTTTTTCTACTATTTGTGATGCGATGTGGGCACTCTTATGTCAAATATGTTGTAGAGAATAAGGTTTCTTCCTTCATAAAATGAATAATCATCATGTAAACACCCTCCTTCCAAAAAGCAATGTACTATTCCCTATGCAAATGATGTCATCAATGTTGTCGTTGGCATCCTTGTCTATGAGTTTGAGAGGGAAAAGCTTGTGGCCGTCCTTCATGGCGATTTTATCATGTCATGTATTTCAATCTCATTGCAAACTTGAGAATCCAATATTAATTCTTATACATTGCTGTAATACTCATTTGCACAACAACCCTCATGGTCTTTGGCTTGCTTTGCTATCATCAGGTTGTTGACTACGAAGACTTCTTGAGCTGTCTCATGAGGCTAAAGTTGATAGATCTATTTGATTTACAAGATTCTCCATCCTATTGATGTAATGACACTATCTTAAACAATATTGGAAACCTCAACCTTAACACGCCACTACAATGTTTTGATATGTGTTTTCAACATGAATGGCTTACCCAAGCATGCCAACAACTTGAGTGGCAAGTGCCTTCTGTTGTGCAAAAGCAGTTGTGGGAACGATTCTCTTTTTGCACAAAAATGTCCCCAAATGTACCCCAAAAATGGATTAATGAGGAAGGTGTGAAATTGGAACAAAGATAGTGGTATATTTTCTCTTCCATGTCCATAATGCGTCTCAGCAATGTCTTGATGTGACCCATGTGAAGAGAGTGTTGACTATGCTTTTGCTGTGAATGAAGTGTTATTGAGAACTTATTTTCAAGAACAAGTTCTTGAGACCTTGTTTCTCTTTGAAACACATATGTGCATAAATTGGTGTCGTTAGGGTGGAATTGAAAACACTACTTGAGATGGTTTGCCTATGTTTCAACGGCGCATTGGTTATAGTTTATGATTATAAGTTACTATGATGTAGGGTGGTGATCATTAAGTATAATAAATATGCCAATGGGCTAAGGCTTTTGAGTGTTGCCTTCAATTAATTAGTATTCAAAAGGCAATAAGAACAGCCCTTTGTGCTCAAATGCGGTGTGTAGCTGATAATGACGTACTACAAAAAGGGATGAACTAGATTCCATGCATCATTTGCATTAAATGATAAGGCATGAAATAAATATGTATCGCATTTATTATACATAATTTGAAACAAGAGTTAAAGGAAGGGTCAAGAATGTGAAACCTTTAAGACTTGTTTGTATTATCCCAAGATAGTTAGTTGAGATCATTTCAAACGATCATTATTTGCACTTAAGTGCTTCATATTTGACCTTTGATGGTTATAGCTCGTGCTTCTAAGCATAAGCGGGTACGTGGATGGGCACGTTATGGTGGAATTGATTAAAAAATGAGACTTGTGTTTACCAAACACGCCCCGTATATTCCCTTTGGTTCTTGAGTTCATTATAAAAAAGAAAAGAAAAGAAATAAAACCAAGGTTTTAGCAATGATACAAATCATAATGTGCACCACCATGGTGAAAATGATTTTTTTACAATTTTAGGCTAGGTGTGTTGTTGTTTAGAGTATTGGATGTTGGGTAGATACAAGAATAGTTATGCACATTCAAGGATATCAATGGCATAACTTAAAGTCTCATTCAAAATTGACGTAATGATTTTTTTTGCTTGAATTACATTGACAGTCAAAGCCAAGCACGCGTTGGAATTATTTTCAAGTATGTGTTATCATGATGTACGGTAATGTCACAAGTTTAATTATGAAACATCTCCTAATGCTAGATCTACGTTAAGAAATTACTTACTGTACACATTCATGGGAAAATGTACATAAATGCACGTGTTTTCAGTAACAACTAGTTTAAAAAATTCATTAGAATAGACTATCTAGACTTATTGTTTTAGCTAATGATCAAATCATCCTTTGAGTATATGAAATGTTTCATCGAAGAAAAGAATGTTAATGAAGTATAATACCTTCCAAAATACAAAATAACATGCCATGAAAGAAAGTTTCATGTAAAAAATTCAGTATTGTCCTAAAGGTTTTTTAGATGAGAAACATAAAGGGAAGATACCATGATATAAATAAACTTGAAGTATGCTCTTTATAATAAATTTTTTTCACAAGGTTTAATTCTACATCTCCTTTGTGTTGGAAAAATTGATAATTTTGGTGGCACACTTACTATCCAACATGTTATGGAGGATGATCATTGATGATAGAATGCCATCCTAGAGAAAATTGTTTAAGTACCACTCTAGGATGTTTGCTTGTTCATAACCCACATGATTGAGGTATACATACCTCGTTGTGTGCTGAAAGTTGATTTTTTGGACAGATCTGTATAGTAAATCTATTCAAGAATGTTATGTAAGATAACCCCCGTATTATGCTGTACAATACAAAACGTATTCAGAATGGAAAATGTTCAAATTGTGATTAGGTCAGGGATCATGCTAAAAGGAAAGTTTAAAATAATTTGGTATGTCTTATTGAAAAATTAACGTAAAAATAAGGATTTTCATCGAAAATTAGTTTTGTTGAGAAACAAAATTCATGAGTGTACTAAAAAAAACTATTCTTTTGACATTCCTTAGAATGGTAAGAGGAGTGATAAAGAATGTTTTGTGAGATTTCTTCTAAAAAAATGATATTATGAGTTCATCTGTCGAATCATCGTTCAAATATGGCCAGAGATTGTTTTATGTTGTAGTTATCCTTACTTGCGAATGATGCCGTATGAGGTCTTTCAGCCTTAATTAGAATATTCATATGATGAGACACTGCATGTTTTTCCACTTTACGTTGTTGCAAAGGACTTCGTCATCAGATCATCCAAAACCAACAAAAGAATTTTTTCTTGAATTGCTCATACAGATCAATTAGTTGATTAACATGGTCACATCTATGAACATGAGGTTGTACCTATCGAAATGGCGTGCTGTGGACAACTTTGTTGAAAATGTAGACGGATTTATCGTGTCCTCCGTTTTGTTTCTGAAGGAGAAATTATTCGTATCGGAGATACGAATAATTTCGAAGAATCGCACACGTATATCATTTAGTTGGATGAATCTTCCGGCTGAGTATCAAAGCTGTTCATTGAAGCTCACAAATGAGTACCAACTGAAGCGATTCAGAGTTTAATGAATCGAATCCTGACTATCAACGTGCATCCTTACCCGAATATCGAGTGCACGACCGCTAAGAATCATTTCGCTTGCATGGTCATGCTTCCTCGCCACTATCATCCAAGATGCAATTCACATGTCGCGGTGTGAAACACTCCTCGCTGGTTTCATTCAGCGATCGTGGTCAAGTAATTCAACAAACTTCGATGATATGTATCTCACTTGGGTCGTTAAATGATATTCTTTAGGGATGGTTTGCCCAAGTATGTTCTGCGTGAAGCAGTGCTCAACATTTCAAGAGACGCTGCCATGCTCAACGAAGCACCTGCTTTTAGCTTCAAATACAACTTGCTTAAACACGGACTACAAACCGAAGAAGGGATAAAAAAAGTTGCTACCTACTGGAGTAGGAGTTCGAAGATACATCAACGTTCGAAGATACATCGACGATTTGGGGCAACGTATCGATGTCCTTGAGGGACCAGGATCTAGATGGTGATGGAATTTATCTTTCTCTAACAATCGTTACCGAACACATCAATGTCACAATTTTGCTTATTGTTAATGCCCCGCTGGTGTCATGTAGATATGGTCAGCCAACACAGATTTTGATCACCTAAACATCTTCCATAGGCACTACAATGGTTGTGATGTTTCCAATGGAATAGGATTCCCTTTCATGTTGGAAATTTTCGCATGATGAGACAGCGTATTCCTAGACATTTTTTACTCATCCTTTTGTTAGAAATTGAAACATTCTGTTGACAGGTCATACAAGGGAGTTTTCACAAGCAAATGAGACCCTTCTCATTTCATTTAAAGAACTTCATTAAAAATAAATGCGTTTTCACATATGGCGAGGGAGTAATTAGAATGTTGGAAAACTAAAAACAATTAATATCATGTGTTGGCAAGTTGCCATAACCATAGGTGTCTCTTCAAGTGAGCATGCCATCCCTATTCCATGTAGTTAAGTGAAAAGGTCATCGTATGTATAAGAAGATACATTCGCAAGGTTCATGACCAAAATAAAATCAGAACACTATAGTGAAGTGCCTTCTCATCTCGAAATTGTGTAGTCAAATTGGTGATGATAAAATCATCGATAGGAAATCCCTGCTTTCTATAGTGATAAAGATTCTAGCTTCACAATGACATCATTTTTGTTTAGTTGGATGCTGCGTCAAAACTGGATTAAATCTTACATAAATGAGGTTTTTGTTTCAAACAAACGCCCCTAAGTCATAGATGCACTAAAACATTGTGTAATGTTTATTGGAGGCCTTCTCGACATGAGTGTTGCATGCTCTTGGAACGTATGCCTTTAAAAAAATCTAAGATCCGATGAAAGTCAAACATCTAGTGCAAATGCGTCACATATCAACATGCTTAATATGCTTGTTTCATCTTATAGTTGTAGCTACAGTACCATAAATTTGCAATGAGATGCAACATGCATGGTCAATGATGTTTTGCATGAATCATTGCATCAAAGCCAACATTTCATCGCGAAACCCCAAACCCGGAAGCATTAGTCCATTGTTTTGCCTTGGCATTAAACAATTACGAGATGAAAACACTTTCACGATCTTGACTCCCCAGTGGTGTAAAACGTGGTGAAGAGAGCTGATGTCGGTTCTATAGTCTATAATGGTAGGTAGTTTTAAGACAATTTCCTCCTTCTCCCCCCTTTCATATGAAATGCACCTACACACCCCACTAGATGCCAACATTGTGTAAGCATCTCACATGCATCAACATAGGGTCTGGGTGTTCTCAAGAGCTCTTCAAAACTCAAAAGAAATCACTGATTGTAGCTTTGTGGACATGTCTTTTGTGATTTAAGTAATCTTCACAAAATTTATCTCTTACCATCAAGGATAATGGTTCCACCACTGTCTCATGCACTAAATTGGCGCTTGTCATCGATCATTGTTCCAAAAATGTTTGTTACATTAAACCTTCAGACTCACGAGAACTTTTGAGGGCCCTCCCAAGAAAAGGACTTCCTAGCCGGATCTTGGACATAACAAAGGTAAAATCTGTGAAAATGCTAGAAATTGTTGTAAAGGAATGTTTTCTAAGACACCATGTAGAAGTGATCTAGATGCAAGTGCGATGTTAGCATCCTCATGGAAGGGCATTTGTAGTTTTCCCAACACTATAGGGAAAATCCTAGTCACTCTAGGGAATAATTCCAAACTTTGCGGTTGTTGGAGAAGATGCCTTTGCGTTGGAAATCAATGCCAACTGGCCACATACCTGCCCCGAATAAAACATGGATGCCAAGGGCATATTAAAACATTATCTGTGGAATAGCGAATGCTTCCATGAAATAGCCTTTAACATAATGTAGATGCTGGACCTTCAAGAAAATTTTCATGGTGGTAAAAGTGATCTAAAGAGTTGCTCACATAAGTACACAATTTAGATTGTGAGTTATAGAAACTCACAACTATCTACAATACAGAGCATGAGGCAAAGTTGGTAGGAAGTGTTTAAAACGGGATGTAAATTACTAGCTACGTAGATTCCTCATTCAACCTTATTTCCCCCTTCAACTTGATGATCTTAGATATATTGTTATTATACTTCATCAATTTTGTTTAGAGCTAGATCACAATCTTCATAGTGTTAGAATAAGGATTTGGCAGCTTCATTGCTATATGGCGGCTTCAAAAGAGTAAACATAATAGAAAAGAATATTGTAAATATTGTAATTTTACTTTTGGTTGATTTTTTGCATTCGTTTTTTCCATGCATCACAAAGATCAATCAAAATCAAGGAGACGATGCTTTGAAGGTAAAATGTAAAGCGTTTGGTAGACGGTATGCTATATGTTAGGAAGGAGGTTATCTGTAACGTACTAGAGGGTTCAAGATTTATTGTGATGTACTAACGATGACATTCGTCAGTATTGCCCACAGACACACCTTTATCTTCTTCATTGTAGAACTATGGTTACTTAAATCAGACAAGACGGGATGGAAGATGAAATTGATGCCATACAAATAATACTTGGAAGCTTGGTGGATTCACGTTTCCAATGGTCAGTTGCAATTTGATCTATACCTACTCAAACACTTGAACACAACAATAAAACACAGTAAGCATCTTCTTTTTCTTCATGGATGTACACAATTTATGAAAAGAATTCCTTACTAGATTTTTTTGTTGCACATTGCAACCCAAATGAGATGCTATTTTGTATTCGTTATCACTTTGTTGCCTCTTGTTGGTGGGATGCTATGAAAGTAGATCTAAAGGAAATCACGTCAATCTCGGATATGAATGGGTTTTCTTCAAAAGAACTGATGTTTAGTCAAAGGAGCAAGTAAGAAGAGAACACATAAAAAATGCTTAAGAAAACTCTCATTTTTGGTAATCAGTGAATTCTTAAATTAGAGGATCGTCGTGGTGAATGTCATAAAAAATAATTGATACATTCCAATTTTTAATGAACTGATCCAATTTGACAACCAAAGTGCACCCATAATCTATCTAATGCTTGTTCATGTGCTCTTAACAAGTGCCTACATTATAAGGAAAACATGGTATAACTCACACTTTGTAATGTGTCTGAACCCTCATTTTCCCCTTACAAAGCGATGCATAAAGACTACCTTTTTGTCCTTCGCATTAACTTGGTCTTTAACATAATCGGTTTGGGTGGTTGTTTTTGTTTCTATATGTAATTCAAAATTGCCAAAAATTAAAAAACATTGAGGATAGGTTGAGTGACATTTTATGAATTCGAGACAGGAGATGAAAATAGAACATGGAGTAAGTATTCACACAGATCAAATTGTACCAAAAGGACTTGATTCAAATGTGTGTGTAATTGAAAAGACACACAATGGTGAAGGGACAGTCGAGGAGGAGAAAACCATGTGAAATGTTGAAAGACATTTAATCATAAGATGTCACAAGTGGTGTACAATGACAAATTTTGTTTCATAAATGAAGCATAGGAGTGGTCTCCAAAAAATGCGAAGATTTATTAAGTTACAATTTGAATTGTTACTAAGATTGCCTTGTGTTACTATGTAACTGAGTGTGGATCACTTTTTAAGCAAGATCTGATTCCCAATATAGAGGATGCTTACGTCATTTGAAGGAATTATGCAGTGGTTGAAGGTACGAGAATAACATAAGAAAATTTACAAAATTGAGAATCATTGAACCAGAACATCATAGAAATTGCAACCAATTTTTCAAGTGACATGACAGGTCCTTGAAAACAAGTCAAGGGTCCCCTTCAAGAAAATAAAGTCATGATGCTTGAATGTGCCTCCCTCTAGTTAATCAACTAAGGTGCATGATGTTACCCGGTTAAACATTTATTTGTACAATGATTATCGAAACATTGTGTACTAGACCTACGAAGATAGGGTATTACACCATTTACCTTTGATACATAGTGAAGAACACGTATAGTGTGCACACGGACGTTCATCCATAACGGATTGGAAATATAAATTTTCATTTATTTTCTTTTTGTATGACTATTTTTCAATGAATTGAAAAATGATCTTTGTTAAATCCAACGTTATAGTTTAGGAGCAACGCAATGTCAATCAAGTACGTCAATCAAGTCTCTAGCCCATGGGTGGTCAAACGGGATGACTTAGGTGTTGGAGTTCATTAAGAACCACGGGTTTTGCCTAGTTGGCGAAGGATTTTGTCTCAATCCATTTCACTAGTGTGAGAGTGCTTGATTGTAGGTCCAATGTGGAGATGTAGAGGGTGGCTCATTCTTATGTAAGGTGTAGCAAAAAGTGAATTCCTTGCGGATCAAGTGTGGTTTCTGGCTTGTGGGTGGCTGAACAAATGGCTAATTGATTGTACATGTGCAAGCGTCGTGTTGTGGGCCTCGTTAATGAAGGGTTTTATCCAAGTTGTTTCCTCTATGATTATAGTCATCTTTTTATTAAGATTTTCTTTTGGTACTTTTATTTCATTCTTTGCTATTTAACGTAAAGCTTCTATTTAATGCATTGAAGATTAGGAATATCCAAAAATAATTGTGAAAAATATCCGTTAACCACTTCAGAATAGGTTTTGCATCAAACACATGCTTTGGACCATGAAGAAAGTGAAGTATCTTCAATTCATGAGTAGTCGTTCATGTATCGTATGGAAGATGTGTACTCACAAAATATTGTCAAAGGATTACACGTTAATGTAAAGGTTCAAAACATAAAATTATATCAAAATAGGAAATGTAGCAATGAAGCAAATAAGAACTATGTGAACATACTTGCAAGAGACAAAATATTTGAAAACCACCTTCATTCCTAGGTTTGTATATTTGTGAAATCATATGGCGCATGCATTGAGCTCCTTCCTCCATACCACCTCCCGTTTTATTCCTAGAATAAGTAAAGACAAGAAGTTGACGAGAGAAATATGGCATGTTGAAGACTTGAGTTGTTGACAGCTTGTGACTTATGCCTTGATTTTCTGAAAACACTATACCTTGTGTTGAAGTGTGACTTAATCATTTCCTTCATGCTCCTAATTGTTTTAGAGCTAGATCCTTTTGGATAGGTATTCTTGAAAAAAATATGGTTAATTGACTATATGGTTCACCGAACAGTTAGAACTATGATGTTACTAGTTTCTGGGGGGATCATCCACTTCTAAGCCTCCACACCAAGAGTTTTAATTACACAAATGAGTGATTTTGTAATTGAGTATAACCTGATGGATTTACGTACATTTCCTTGATTTCATTACTTCCCTTGTAGATTTTGAGTCCATGTGTATGTATGTTCCCATAAAACACCCACATGCATTTTCCTCTCAGTTCGCAACCATATAGCACGCGTCGCATGCACATGAGTGCCATGAGAATACACTTATTACATTCAGAAGGGCATAAATCTTCTTTGAAAAAGAATTTTGGGATGTTTTGGGAAAACTAGTACAATAATCATCATTGTTTCTACTTTCTGCATAACATGCACATGAACTTTCCTAAAATGTGAATATGTGCAGTACAAATGTGTTGGTAATCATTTGTGCAACTTAGTCTACATCTTTAAGTTATTTTGTGCATGATGACGTGGAAAGCCCATTAATATTCCATTTCACATATCCTATTAATGAATTTCAAGTAAAATAGTTGTGTTTGCATGGTACTTCATGGAACCATATAAATGTTATACGGTTGCTACAATCCAAATAGGGGTATCCAAACCCGACTAAACCAAGTGTGCGTAAGAAATCTATATGACATACAATTCAACTAATAATTCAGGTACATTACAGGTGCATTTGTAGTTACTAGCTCTAGGTGAAAAAACAGTTCCTCTACGTGATGCCAAAGACAACTTAGCAAGCGCACCATGTGCAATTGACTTGTATTCTCTTCTCATTGGATATCGTGTAAGAAAAATGGTCGTCAGACGACCTCGTACGTTAGCGCGATGATGATGTGTTGATGTGTTGCAAACTCGTTTTTACTTTGTGGCCACATGAATGTTGCGAAAAGCGTTTGTTGGTCGACCATCAATTACCTGATTTGGGTGTCCTTGTTAAGTCAAAGCAAACATTAGTACTTGTATTTTGTTTCCATGAAAGATAAAGAATCCAATAATTGTATGTATATCTTAAGAAAACCAAGGTTGGTTTCTTTACATAGTGAATGTTGGACACTTGGAATAGTTGTAGAAAAAACGAAACACTAGACAATGATTGATTTCCAGTATGTGTTTTTTGCTACAACTAAGCCTGATCACACCTACAATGACATGTACCAATATGATTTTGCCATATTCTAAAAACATACAACCAACATAAGTCAGCGGTTGTCCAGTTGAGCACAATTGCAACTAGTTTTTAAACCATTAGGCTTCTAGCAAATGTGAACAATTCATTCACTGTTTCCCTTTGTTCCCTTCATTCACATGGTATGAAAATTTGAAATCTAGGTCCCATGTAAAATGGCTAGTGATTTGTGAGAGTGCTATCCTAGAGGCAACACCTCCTACTTGGTCTTTTTTGTTGTCGTTGGCCTTTAAGAGGCTAGGAGCTTCGTTAGGCTATTGTGAGGGCACCATTTAGGCATCTTTTTGTGAAATAGTACTAGATGAAGGAAATGACACAAGAAATAGGAGGTCCCTTGGCCCACCACAACCCAACAACGCCGCGGCGACGGAGGTCCCTCAAGTGTCCTCGTCTACAGGTCTCTTAACCGCGGCTGTTTAGTAGTGTCAACGCCTGTACCATCCTGAACTTCATCAGCAGTGTGAAAGCCCTGGGCCAAGACCAATCCATGCGGTTCATAGGGGAGAAAAACATATGCACCCCACTGAAATTGGGGGGGATGTGGATTCACCCTACCTAAAACGAGAATCGCAGCACATCACTCCATGTGGCCTTTTCCCCTCGCTACCCACCCCTCTTTTCTATGGATAGGGGCCGCCCTCAACCTCCTCTCCCAACACATGAAAAACCCATACCAACTTCCCATAGCTCATCCTAGCATTCTCAAGGTTCATAAGCTCCCAGATAGGTGGAATGCCTGTTTCAAGGCCTTCTATGACCTAAATCTAGACATTACAAGCCCTCCCCTCCGCCCCCATTTTCTCCTCAATGAACCAATGAGTTTGAACCTCTTTCTCCTTAAGCATGAAAATCCACCCTACGAGCTCACACTAGGGGAAATGTTTTTACACAATCTCACCCTGAGCTCTATCTTCGTCCTAGGCAGTGATGACATGGCAAACTTTCAACTCGGCTCAACCCTGTATAGCTTTTCCAGACACCACGCAACGAAGACGACTTTCTGCTTTAAAAAGGTCAATACCCCATGAATGGAATGCTGCACTCGCTGGCCAAACCTCTATTTGGCAGATAGAAGAAAATAGATGTTACACCTATTGTCGTAGTCGCTTCCAAGAGTGGCCTCCCATAGTACACCTATGCGAGAACATCACAAATGACAGCACCTCAGTCCTTACTTACGATAACAGGCAAGGCCATAACCTCCCCATAGATCATTGCAATGCCTTCACTGCTCCCATTTGTGACCTTTACTGAGTTATTGTAGTCAAAGCCTACCGCTCAGACCACTACTTTGTCCAACACATTTGGTTTACTTGTCCGTTTCAGGCATTTCGTGTGTCCATTCCGGATCACATGTCGATAAAAAAAGCGACAAAGATACCTCCGCCCTTTCTTGCATCTATTTGTTCTTTCACCTCGTCTCACCCGGTGGCATGCATACAAAGGATACATCCTTCCTTGGGGAAAAATCATTCCCATGTGGCGTAACACGCCTTTTCCCTCCAAAGGAAGAGACGTACTCATTTGCATTGCTACCCGCTGCATTCAGGTCGGGACCCACGTTGCCCCCATCCTTGGAGAGGCTACATCCTTATGTAGTTTCTGTGGTGCATTTGAAAACTATGCCCACTGCTTCCTCACATGCCCATCCATCCTTGCCATCACCAGTTTCACTCAACATTCATACCTCTGGAGTTTCAATGAAAGAAACATTCCGGAATGGATGCTTCTCTTTCGTGCCCGGCCTCGCAAAAAACACAACTTGGTGTGGACATGCGTACAACGTATCCTCCTCCACCTAATATGGAAACGGAGATGCGATCACCACTTTGAACGCTCACGCACTCATGCAACCACTTTGCTCTAGAAAGATTTCCACCTCTGATGTAACCACCTCAATGCACATCGTTCCCACCTCGCTGAGCAAGAGACTCGAAAGTCACAGTCCTTCCTCTGCTCCATATTGGCCGACATGCATGCTTATCCTCTCCTTATCCCCCCTCAAGAGAACGAGCCTTCATCCGGTCCCCTAACTGAAAATCGTGCCTTTTTCTCCTCCCTCTTGCTTGGCGCAGGGAGACCCCCTTCCTAGAGAAAGGATTTTCCAACAAGCAAGGTAGAGGGAGAAAGAGAAGTGTGCCCAAAGGCCTTGCAAGAGGACCCTCTCTCCCTTCCCACAGGGAGCACCCGCAGCGAATGGGGTAATCGATCCCAAACGCGCGGCTCCACAACCACCCCTCCTGTCCTCTGCTACCCTCTCTCTGCTACATCCCTCTTCGCCCCCGCCACAAACACCTCCCCCTCCCACGCCTACTGTCTTCTCCAACCCCTTTGACATCTCCACAGGAGTGGTCCTCTTAGCCGCCCCAAAGGGTCTGCCTGACCTTGTCTACCATGTTGAAGATGCAGAACGGAAGCGCCTTGCCGACAAGAAACGGTTCCTGCCCGGTGCTGCACGCGACGTGTGGGTGAGAGACACATCGTTGCGCATGAGCAACCCGGGCAAGTAGATGCAGTTTTGGGACCTGACTGTCGACTCCACCCCCGTCGCCAAACTCTTTTACAAGTTGGGAGCCCTACATGCCAGTCCCAGGTCAATCTACTCCCGTCCTGGTAACAACATCCATCGATGCAAGAATGCTTGAGGTGGGCCAAGCAAAAGAGACAGTCGACATCATTGTCAGTAGGGTGCCACGTGGATTTCACCCTAGTGACGTCGTAAAAATCTTGACCTCTCCCCTCATTAGGCCTGACGGCACCATCTCACCCCCCTTCTTTGTTTAGTCTTTCACCTCCACCCCGTGAAGCGTGTAGGAAGAGCCCCTGGTACTCTAAGCGGTTCCGCTCACGGTCCTCTCAACGACCTCAAGTGCAAATCCATTGACCCCGCCTCTATTTTCCGAACCTGCCCAACAACCCCATGCTCATCTCGTTCAACATAGACATCTGCACCCATTGCAACTGGGCACACAAGTCCATTATCCATGACGAGTTCCTAATTAGAGCTACCTACAGAGAATTGCAACACCTCTCTCTCTGAAGCCAAGCAAGGGCACCTCTCGATTCTCCCCCTCACACCTTCTTACAGTGGCCTACGCGATGATCCACATATCATCCTCACCCCTCCCGGTCCTCATCCCGAATAGTGGCAATGCATTTCGATGCTCAGCCGGTGGGCCTGGGGCCGCAGTGCATGCAGTTTGCTCACCCATCTTTCCTCCGACACCCACAAGGCGCCTTCCCTGGTACAAGTGCCTACGTCCATGACCCTTGGGCGCTTCTTTAGTGAGCACCGTTAGACGCTCCCGGGACAATGAGTGCATTCAGAGGTGAGGGTTAGCAGAGTAATAGGGAGAGCTCGAGAGAGGGAGAGAGAGCGCGAGCCAGATAGAAAGCATAAGAGGTGGAGAGAGTGTGAGATTGGGAGAGAGAGATAGAGAGTCAAGGAGAGAGATAGGAGAAGAGAGAGAGATGAGAGAGATGAGAGAGAGAGAGAGAGAGAGAGAGAGAGAGAGAGAGAGAGAGAGAGAG
>SZWC01019820.1:0-20179 GCA_023375785.1 Penium margaritaceum
AGAGAGAGAGAGAGAGAGAGAGAGAGAGAGAGAGAGAGAGAGAGAGAGAGAGAGAGAGAGAGAGAGAGAGAGAGTTCAAATTTGATACATTTGTAACTTTTTGGAAATGATAAGAGAAAAAGATGGATGGAGCAAGAGAGGGAGGGAGAATGATTTGTTTCCTTGAAATCATCCACATAATTCCCTTTATGCTTTATTTGATGAAAAAACGTTTCAAGTTATGCTTTAGGTCAAAATCCCATCAAAAACCATGTGAAAATGTGACTCCCTTGTAGTCATTAAAAGATTGAATGATATGTCCCATAAAGCCATGAATACGTTTTACCAAAAATATTGGTACGACAATGATAGAAAGCATGAACAAAACATGTTGCATGATGAGTAGCATATTGTCAGACTTAGTTTGCACTAGTCAAGAACATTTTATAATAGATTCCTTTTGGAAATCAATCTGAAACAGAATACCTCCAAAGGGCTTCTCATTCATGGAGCCTAGACCCTTTGATATATAGAATAACGTAAACATGGTAGAATCCTATAATAATACTTATGAGAATGTTCTTACCTAATCATCTCCTTTTGGACAAAAGCATGGAAGGTCCGAGGTTTGTCACTCCTTGGTTTCGTTGGAATATCAATATGCTAAAATTCAAGCTCCATTTAGCTTAACTTACGTTATTCACAAACATTTGCACCATAGAATATCCAATTCTAGGTATCCATTCAAAACCATTTAAGTCTTTTGTGTGAGATTTTTAGGAGGATACTAGTATAGATCTTTCTAAGGCCTTTGCACACGTAGTAAGACTTACAACCTTGGAGGAATTGGAATCATTCTACATCCTTATACGCCTTAGAGAGCATATAGGCCCGGGAGGACGTGTGTGAATGTGGAGTGAGACCTGCAAACTTGAAAATTTTGGATATGTGGTTCTGTCATGACTCTTTTCTTCATCGATTCGATTGTCTTAGATGGAAATCTGCACCAAATCAATGTTATAAGCTATGTGAGGTTTAACGAATGACCTATAAATGTAGCTTTTGTTATTTTTAGTAAACATATACTTTTCACAAGATTGAATTCCATTCTCATCCTTTGCAAGGCTTTCTAACTAGTCAAAGAGGTGAACCTTCTGGTTAATAACTATCTCATAAGACGAGACGATCCCCTTGTTGTGATAAAGCATGAAGTGCATTCCATTGAAGGTATGTAATTAGAGTTTTCTGGTTATACCATTGCTATGATCGATAATGTGATCTAAAGTTACGGGGAAAGAAATTTTTAACTCCCCCTTAATAGGCGTAGTTTCGACCACCAAAGTGGAAGTCCACATACATAGCGCTAAAGGCAGAAATGCTGTAATGGAGATAGAAAATAAAGCTTTATGGAAAGCAATATTTCATCATCCATATGTGCATTTGAATCTTCCCATAAGCTCAAAGGACAATCTCCATGTGCTTTAACATTAAAAAGAAGATGAAGTGTAAATGTATTTTCCTGTGTTCAATAGCTTTCTAAAAAAATCTTATGAAATATAGGATGTACCAAAACAATTCAACATTATTTGTACGCAAAATCATGCAAATTAGGCAGAATTATTAGCAAGGACGTATGGTTGCCATTTTCAAAGCATAAAATTGCACTCCTTCCTTTAACTTGAGGTAAAGAAGTCATGAACTTTAACTTACAACACTTGAACACTTTTTGTACCAATTTAATAACTTGATGCGACCACGAATTCATCTTGCATGAGTGCAAATCATGGACCAATTCTAATGAACTACAAGAAATTGTGGCCTCAAGAGTGATAAACTAATTGTCGTAGTCAATAACATTTTTGCATGACCATGATGCATTTTTTAGAATTGATGTAAAACATGCAGAATTAGAAGTGGCTTTCTTTGCATAAGGATCAGTACCTTGTGGAAAAACGTAGGAAGAGGCTACACCAATGCATGCTTTCAAATGTGAAACCACAACAATATAGCATAACATTGGGGAATATGATGGTTTTTGCCCTTGTTATTTTTACATTTGTGCTTCTTCAACCGTAAGTATATGAGAGAATTTTAAATGCATGACTTTGTGGAATCTAATGTTTAACCACATGTGTTGGAACAAAATCTTCAAACAATCCATGGACTTTGTGTGGATCACCTACATGTACGAACTCTATTAAAGTAATGTTTTTTTTCCATTCAAGAAACATCCTATCATAAACATGCTATCATAAATGTGTGCTGAAGCTAGATTCTATGATTCTCATGGTGCAAACCAATGGTAAACTAGAAAAAACGATGCATTTGTGCCAACAACACCAATCCCCATGTTGTGCATACATTTTGCACAGGTTCATGTCCAACACATTACTAACTATGAGCAATGTGTTGAAACATCTTCAATATGAATAGTAGTAACTGATTTTGAACACATCTAAGGACCAAACGTGAAACATCAAAGGAGAGTTAATGAGGTTAAGCCATGCCGAGCAAGATCCTTTACCTATAGAATTGTAAGGGAAGATGGATTGAAATGAAAATTGATGTTTAAAGATGTTATCAACATCAAGATATATGTCTTGAAAATGTTTGTGGGTATTTTCTAGTGGAAGTACAAGATCACCAACATTTTAGAATTAGAATATTTGGTCCTTCATTTTATATGAGACCATGAGCCAATAGAAGGATGAATAATTATCACGGTGAGGAGGATTTACCACTTTCATTAAACAACTCAAAAGAGATAGAAGGCATATTACTGGAAGAAGAAACGTCAGGGCCATGCTATGAACGTCAAAACTGGACAAGCACCATAGATTTAATGTAATTAAACTGAAATAAAAGGAATAGAGAGAAGATCTTCTTAGACCTGGTTATGCACGTATATGGAAAAAGAAACATGGTTGAAGTACGTATGAACTTAACAACAAAAGCATATAACTCAATGTGCATTACACAATTCTAGCAAAGTTGGGTTCATGACTAGAAGATGAAGTAATGAATTCTTTGTGTTTTGAACATGATCTCACAAGAGGATGAAAAAAATGATGATAAAAGGATACATATACAGGAAGTTCACCATTGTCTGAAAAAGATGAAGATGTTATGAAATGAGAGAACTTACATAGATTCACCCATCCACATTTGACAACAAAAAAATTAGGTTTAGTTGTTGTCAACAAGACTATATTCATGTTGAACCCAAAGGAGCCTCCAAACCTCACGCCAACGTCATGAAATTTCCACTTATGCATTCATCATAGCTTCAGGGGTGCATCTAGAGGAGTGAGGTTTGATACATGTTTTTGGTCATCCTTGCCCAAACCTTTAAAAGAATGGGGAATTGCAAAGAACAACACCTCAACAATGACCAAGGTTGCGATGCATCATGTTAATTTTTACAGGATCAAAAAAATGAGAAATCATGGAAAATATAGTTATCATAACACCCAGGAGAAGAAGTTACAATCTCATAGTTTAAATGGCTTCCACAAAATCACACACGAGAAGAGAAGAAGTTATGCGTTTATGTGACAATACAACCTATACTAGTGCACACGAAATGAGAGGGGATATTGTGAGCTCGTGTAGAGGAATGATTTCCTGATGGGTCTAGTTTGGTTCAATGCACAATGAAAAGGAGGAGCCTTGTAAAAACGTGATTAAAAAATCAAACTAACAAACCTCCTATGATGGTAGGCTAGAAAGTGCGAGCAAAAAGTTCATAGTACCATGGCATGGTCCACAAAACGTTGCATGAGAATGGCAAAGTGTGATGTGAACTGACACTAGACTAAAAGAAATTGCAGATTTGGTTGATGCATAAACTCAAGGAATGTTTTTCTCAGATGAAAATCTTGCATCCTTCTTTAGTAGAAGAAGTTGGCAAGTTATCATTGAAATATTTGATGGTAGCATTATTGAAATGGATTGGAAAACAAGTATAGCTATTTGAAGAGTAAAATTGAGCTCCCTAGTTAAGAGGATGTTTACAAAATGGCGATGGAGGTTTTGGCACTAATGGTAACGACAATGAACGACCGACATGATGCATATGGATTGTTTCATCCATAATAAACATGATTCTTCCAAGTGGTTGATAACTCAAAAAGATTTAAATTGTAGCCATCCAAAGATTAAAAAAGTGCCAAATATATCATTAGAGCGACAACACCTTCCAAGAATCAATCAAACAGTGCTCGGGGGAACTTACCCATAGATCAAGGCCTTTAGATTAGCCTCCATGCCAATGGTGAAGAAAGAAGCACTATACGAGTATCAAGTTAAGCAAAATGAGAATAATACAGTAAGATAAGTCATCACATACTGGATATGTATTATCATCCAAGATGCTTATCATGCAAGCAGTGCGAACAATGCTCTTTGCAATTTTTTTAACAAGGTGATCAAAAGATGTTCCCATCTTGTCTTTGACAACCCAAACGCATGCATGAGTGGCATGATATTTTCATATGCATTAAAATGGGAAATAAACTTGCACTCATGAAGGCATAAAAGAGGGAAAATTAACTAGGTGACCCTTAACTCACCTCTAGTGATTGTATGGATTCCTTCGTGTTGAATGAAAATAAAACATTTCTTGGAAGAGTGTTGGAAAGGAAAATCTGAAAAAATGAATGTAGTGCATTATCTATTCACATAACCAATATCATCTCTAAAAGAGGAATTTCACGCACTTGGAGTCTTGATTTCCATGTGAGGACCAAAGTGAACAAATAGTTTTCATGACTCCTCTATCTTTAGAGTAAAAATCAACTACAGTTATTCATGATTCTTTTATGGCAAAGATGATACTTTATTTTGATAATCTACAAAGCTTTTGTTAATGGTTTTGTTGATCCATAGGGTGCTGTATAGAGTTTAGTTTCCTTACACAAAATCGCATTTTTCATGTATTGCACGTCTAAAGGGTACAATAAGGGATTTTTGTGCATGCATGCACAGGGGGTTTGACGTTTTGGGAGCTGAAACCACTTTTTTACAACGAACAAAAAAGGTAAAAAGGCATATCTAATGATTTATATGGCATGGGGACTGAACAAGAAACCTCTTTGAACTGATTTGTTTCATTCATAAAGCCTTGACCCTTTCATTTTCATGGTTTCATCTACTTCAAGATTTGGTTTAAGTATGATTGAAAGGCATGACATAACATACAAAACGATGTTCTTTAGAGAAAGGCATGAAAACTGTGAACAAAGTGTTTATGTCTCATCAAACCGTATTAATAAGCTGAAGGAGGAAGCCTTATTGTGCAACACCAAAGGTTCTAGTGTAATCCTTGAATTGTAAGAAGTTTCAAGTAATTCTGAGGTTTTTAATTGGAATGCAAAGGTGAGAAAATAGTCAACGACCTCGGGCAAGATTCTTTCTCAAGTAACATGGAAAATTTCATGTAAACAATGAACAAATCTTAAAGATTCTTGCTCATTCAAATCATTTAAATCTTTATTCTATAAAACATGAGCAAATAATAGAGCCTTTTTTTCTCATGACCTTTCGTTTCAATCTTGCACTATCTGCGATCCTTGTAAGACCTGTACAAGACTAGCAGTTGTGTGTGTGTGTGTGTGTGTGTGTGTGTCAATGTTGAGGAAGTTTTTTTACTTGTTTCAAAGACCATTTTACTCCTACCAAAACATGTAATAATAGAAAGAAGTTGTGTTCTTTAAGGACAATGTTTGATTCGCAAATCCTACCACCAGTACTATCTCTTTCCAATGTTTTTGTTGTGCTAAGTTTTCAACCTAGTCATAAGGCATGATTGTTTAGAGAAAATGATCAAGATGAGTTTCCCTTATATTGGCTATAGATGCATACAAAACCCTGACATAATGTATGTTGTGACCATTATGTACAATCACAAGTTACTCCTTTAGATCTGTCTACATCATCGTAAACGGTTTATTTGTAAACCTAGATGACGAGTACATTCTCCAAATGGGGCTTGTAGCTGTAGATGGGTAGTTCTAAAGTAGCCTTTGCTTTAAAAGCTTGAGAAAGGAACCAAGTCTCTTTAGGATACGTTGGCAATAAAAACTTGAAGAACAATTATTGTAGTAATTAGAGCAAGATGTATAACAGAGGAGGAAAGTTTAGATTGGAAAAAAATTGTAAATTTTAGTTGTGTTTCATTAATTACTTACATAAAATTTTACTTTTTTGCCTGAATATGTGCAATTAGTATGGTTAAGGTACAAAGTTAACTTGCATTAAAAAGTTATGGAATAACTTACAGTTTTGTGTACTATTTTGGCTTACATAAGCTTGCATTATCTTATACTTCGGATGTTTGACTTAGATATTGTTTTATTCCAAGAAAAACAACATGACAATAACGATAATGATAATAATTTCAATGAAGACCATGCTTACAAGTGTATTGATGATGGTTACAATTGTGAGTAAAAGAATGCTTGTGAGATACAAGCAACTCTTATTGTAATTGAAGGAGAAATTGCAAGGGTCGTAGGAGTTAAAAGATGGGGAAGGCAATGTTGATAGTGGTAGTGGTATTTGTGAATGTTTTGATGACAATGACACCAATGTTTTGATGATTGAACAAAAAAAACAAATTCATAACAAAATGACTTAAACTATTTAGAACATTCCTACCTGGGATGTTCCATTTCCACTTTGCATTATACGTCTTAGTTTGATTTCTACCTTAGTTTTATGTCAACAAAACTTTTCAATATCGTGGGTTCTGTTTGAACGGTTTTGCTATAGGCCAAGGTTTTGTGTTAACGTCTTACATGTGAGGTTCATAAGGGTTTAGTTTTGTTACAAAATATCAGGTTTAATAGAAATTCAAAAATGAAAGAAGCTTCTAGTGTTTTATGAGTGAGAAAGTCTCTTTTAAGTAATTTGATTTTTTAGCAGTACTCTTGACTTGTATTTGTGAAGGATATGTTTATTGTATGTATACATCAAGGATTGTTAGGCTGTTGGAAAGAAACACTATTTTTTAAATTTCTGGATTATAGCATAAAGAACATGTAAGGTTTATATTTCTAATGTATAACTCTGTTTAGCTTCATTTTGCATGTTAGAAGAAGAAAAATAGAATAGTTTAATTGAGAATTCTAAGATTTCACATCATGTTGTATTACCATATAGGGTTGTTTATAATATGTAGCCTATATTACTTTCTTATCCCTTATTTGTTGTGAGTTTTATTGCTTTTTGTCTTATGGTTGCTCATTATTTCTACCAAATTTAGTTTTCACCTTTACAGACACCAAAGGTGTTCAATAATCATTTGTACAAGACAAAAATATCACATTCAAACATTATGGTATGTCTAAGAAAGTCATTATTCATTTGATGAGGGCAAAACTTATCATCATTCTTGTATATAGTTGTTCTTACATTGCGGAGAGAGTTAAAATGTTGTATACTTGTGATGTGTAACTATTACACTATTGACTTTGTTTTAAAAATTTTAGTGGAAATAGGTATGTGAATCCATAATGTTTTGGGAAGTTTCTTAGGTAGTACTCAAAAAGGGAGTTTTCTACATTTTTTGGAAAATACTTGATTTAGCTAATGTGTATTGCTTCCCTAGTTTGTGTACACAGAAAATGTGTCTTGTGTACAGTGTTACATCGTTTTTTTGCAAGACACAAGTTACTAGGAAATGAGTTGGATTGTGCTTAGGTGGGAGGGGGCTATTGATTAGATACTTGTGATTCTAAATGGATGAGACCTTGTGCAATCAAACCAAGGCCGAAAAACAATCCCATTATAAGAATGAACCTGTAAGATTAGTTGACTTATCTGTGCCATGTTAGTTATCATAGTTAGAGGTCTACATTAATCCTCTTGGAATGATCATATCTTTCTTTTGGAATAGGGATATGTACATGTTCTTTTAGTTAAAGTTTTTGTAGTAAAAATTCCTTGGAAGGTTTCTATGCTCAATGTTCGTGTGCCATTGTTTGAGCATGGAAGAATGGATTTGAAATTGCTTGATTTGATTGTCATTCTAGAACTCATAGGGTGTTGATGGATTGCTCTGATTTTTTGATGAGGTTCATGAAAAATTTTCATGATGAAATTTTTGCACCATCTTTGTGCGATATTGGAGCCCAAAAATGCCCTCTTAAACTCTTTCCTTGTTTCAAAGAAGGGAGTTAAAATTTTCGAGTGCAAGATCCCTTGTCCTATGGTATTGGGTTTTTACACATTCTCTATCCGTTTCACGGCAGTCCCCTGATCCCCTACCCCTATTGTCCTCCCTTGCATTTGAGCTACAACCCTGAGAAACGACTCTCTAGTTGCAAGTTTAGAGGAACCGCCAGAAACCTTTTCTGATGCTTTTGGGAGTATGGCCTTCATATGCCTCTTTCCTTGGTAGACTGCTCATTGTTGTAAATACGATTGGATGCATAAATTTGTCATGCTCATTGAGTGTTTTCGGACCTCATCTCGAAGGACGGCTGAACGGTGCCCCGTAGACGTCAATAACCTGCATATTTTAAGAGGGAATTGAAAGTAGCCCAAACGGCAGTGATATTTTCGGCTGATTTCGTTAGGATCATGCATCACTACTGCTCTGGCCGTCAATCTCATACCCCTCATGGTAATGGCACATTCATGTTCAAGAGAAAGTGCGGGCGTTTGACCTTTAAACAGTGTAACAAGGCCGACCCTCGTACAGTTCATTTAAAAAAATTGATTGGATACGAGAGTGTTTTTCGTCGACCAGGAAAAAGGATCGCTATAAAGAGCCTCTGAGTCGTGGATAGTTCCGGTTTCTCTTAAAAGGGTCTATTTGCGTTCATTTGCGACGCTTATCTCGCGCGTTAGTACATTTATGTGATGATCAACGCTGTTCAGGCAGTCTGCTCTGAGTGGTCAGCACCGTTTCCACGACGAAACATACATCTTGGAAGGAGAGAAGAGGCATGCCAGGTCGACGGCTGTACCGCAGACAGAGAGCCAACGCCCCCCTTTTGAAATATTTTCATGAGAGCTATGAGATGGGTATTCGCTTTCTGCTTTAGAGCGAGGGTCATTTCTGCCCTCAAATAGCTCGGCGATGTAGCAAACGCGATTTTGCGTGTTTTTCACTCCCGCGAATTTCGTTCCTTTAAAACAAATCGAGAACGAAGAATTTCATCGATATTCAAATTTCTGCCGGTAGAGGGAGGGCATCCACCTCACGCGAATGATGTTGTGGCTCCAGGTGGAAATGCGACAGAAACGCGTTATCTAGCGAAGGCTACGCGCAAGTTGCTTGCATAGCGGACCAAATGCAAACCCCCAAAAAAAGGACAAATTCTAATTATCCTTTCGTCGTCCAATGTACGGTGAGAAGGACACGACATCCTTTCCTCCCTACCGCGTACGGGCTGAACTTACGGGTGTGCCCCTTCCCATTGACCCGTCAGAGGAAAAGGGCCAACTTCCGTCAGTTCCGCATCTGCCGGAGGGCGGCGGTTGCTGATGGTTGAAGGAAATCTTCACATGCCGCAAGCATCGCAGCTGTAATGATTGTGATCGTTGGGATTGGGCAGACCTGGCCCTGTCACCAAGCGGACGGGTTCAGATTATCGTATGCAACGGATGGGACCTCCATCCCGGACACGAGCGCGTGCGGCCTCCGGCATTTGCTGACCGCTGGTGTCGGCGGCGGAAAACGCCTCCGCCACCAGAGCCAGGGGCGGGAATGTGGGCTTGCACTCAACCGCTCATTTCTGCACGAGGGTCTTCGCGAGCCGCGACGCATGGTGCAAAAAGCGAAAGCGGCGCCCTTGTCGCATTTTAGTCGTGACATCATCTCTTCGTATCTCTATGATTATGTACTTTCGCCACGCTTCGGAAGTCAGGTAAGGGTCTGCAACCACGCCGCGACGTATCTATAGATTTGTTCTGCCAGCCGGGATTCGAGCTTTGTCCTTTATGCCGATATCTACCGCCTCGCTGATACGGTCCTCCGTTTCCCAGCTCGCTCATGAGTGCGGAGCGATTTCGTCTACATGGTAGAAGGACGCAATCAAGGGTTTAGCCAGTTCAACAAGAAAACGAGATGGAAGGCGTCCGCACGTCCATGGGCCTTTTCCCACATTTAAAATGAATTCTCGTTTGGACAGACCTGTTAGGTATTTTTGGCATCATCTCTCCTAACATTCCACGCTTCTGGATTTTATGCAGGCCAAGGTATTTCCCAGGCCCAACGGTGTTATGATTCGTCCATCACATTTTCACAATGCCTCAACTACGCCTCAACTATGATTTGTTTTTTTCCACAAAAATGCCGCACCAATGCTCTATCGATGCTTCGACAATGCCCGACCTATACCATAGGAATGCAAACTTAAGCCTCCACTACCATAGTCATTCCTCAAGTGTGTTGTGACCTTGTCTAAGCAATATTCAAACTACGACATAGCTATTTCTTTCTATTTCTAGCTATGACAAAAGTATTCTTCAATCATTCCAAAGTGAAACAACAATCATGCATAAGTGGTGCGTAAGCTATGCCTCCTTCATGCAACAACAATTCAATAATATGCCTCAACTATGTTATGGGTGTATGAAAAGCATGCATGCGCTCTGCCACATCCATGCCATTGTTTCGATTCTTCTATGGTGTATTTATGCCGAACATATGCTAACGTTATCTCGTAGCATTGCTTTATAATGCCTCAACTATGTTAAGCCTCTGTGCTAGCTATGTTGTAATTAAGCCTCAACAATGCCTAAGTAATGTCGCAACTATACCACAAACATACCGTGGCTATACCCTAGTTACAATTTAAATTTTTTGTAACACTCATTCATCTTTGTAAAGATAACACCCCAAAAATGGTACAACTTTGCTGAATTAATGCCTCAATTATGTTATAACTACGTCATATCTCTCCATTCGTTATGGCTGATCTACAATGGAATGATGATGTACTAATCTTGAATCTATATCAAAGCAATGTTGTAACTATGTCCCAACTATGCCTCAACTATGGATACGTTCTGCCACACAATATTTGCAATTAATTTAAACATAAAGGAGATAAATATTTTCTAATATTGTCACAACTAGGAGTTTTGTCTTAGACTTGCCTCGTGTATCCACCAAGTGGGTGGCTCACATTCGTGATTTATGATATAATGGTAAGATTAGGCATTCCAATTGAAGCTATTTAGGTTCCAAGTGAGATCCAAACTATGAGAAGAACAGATTTTGAAAGTATAATACATTTAACTTTGGAATTAGTGAGTAATCTTTACTAGTGCAAGGAAATAGGAGTGCCATGATGAGGGGATGAAATTCCAACATTGTTAAGAGTGCTTGTCCATGCGGTAAATTAGTGTAGGTAGGATAGAAAAGGGAGCTCTACAACTGAAAAGAAACAACTCTAAAAAATTTATAGAACTGGTCTTTTTTTAGGTCCATAGCCCTTTGGTGAGGATATGATGCTACATTATCCAATGTGTGAACTGAAAAAAATCATATTAAAGTTCTAAAAGATCTCTTAGGATTTTGTGCATGCGTAAAGCACCAAAGAATGCTATTAGTTGATGCATGGCCATAGAGAATATCATCCTTTGAAGTGCACATGAACCAATTACTACAAATAATTTCCATCCATGTAAAAGATGACCTATACTTGAAGAATGTTTTTGAGAATGCAAAAGGTTTTTAAAGATTAACATGTTTTATCATTTCTTACATAAAACCAATATTGCAAAACGTTTTATTTATAATGAGATATGAGTTACTTACCAAGATTAGTAAATAAATAAATCATATTAATAAAGAAATCAATCAAACCAAAAACAACTTTCATACAAGTTGTTCAATGCCTACATAACCCTATTCAACTCATCTTCTTTCATGTCTTCCACTTCCATGTCAATCTCATCCATTCCATCATTAATCTAATTTTTTAATAATCCTCCTCACTTGGGGATACTACATGAGCATATGTAGTGCATGCAATGTTTTTTTCACGCAAAGGTTTCAAAGCCAAGAATGTTGATAGCACCTCCGTACACCAAAGCCACAAAGCATAGCCACAAAGGCAAAAACAAAACATAATGATGTTCTATTAAAATACAAATAGTATTTTTGCCTTGATATTCATGGTAAACCATGTTCTTATTTGCTTACGAGAGGGTTCCACCCTTTTCATGAATACAATTATGTGTAGAGAAACTTTCTTACATGGTATGCTCGCATGAGATTTCTAATTTCTTATTCATCGCATTTTCTCTTAGAAATACTTATGGTTCCATCAAGTGAATAAGAAGGGTGGTGTGGTATACACACTTTGTCAATGTTTTAGTTTTCCCATGGCTACACTAATGATACACATAATTGAGTTCACCAAAATCTTGATATTAGGCTCACATGTATGCTAATCTAAATGATCAGCATTGTAAACATGGACATTCTCATGTGAATCTTGATTTGTTGAAATGAACTCCTTTTCTCCTTGCCAATGAGGATCTTATGCTTTATTTTGCGTCACATGCATGGTCCATAAAGGTTTTTCTTGTGTATGTTAAAAATGAATAAAATGCATGATAAAGCTATGTGTGATGCGTTATACATATTGATGCGCTTCAGCCACACCACATTTCCTATTTGATGTTGTAGCGGGAGGGCCGGTTCGGCCCTCCCTCCTCGCTGATGCGAGGGGTGGTTGCGCACCACCCCTCGCGTCAGCGAGGGCTGGCTGGCGGCCAGCAGTTCGCTGACCGTCGGCCAGCTCGCTGCCGGCCGGCTGGACGGCCGGCGGCCGGCCAAGCGACCGGCCGACCACCGGCCGGCCAGCCGCCAGCCGCCGATCGCGGCCTCAGCTGGATCGGCGGCTGGGAGGCCACGAGGGCCTCGAGGGCGAGGCCTCGTGGCCTCGTGCCCTCGTCCCCCCTCGCCCTCCTTGCAAACGAGCAAGAGAGGACGAGGGATAGGGGGAGCGAGGGGGAGGTCGAAGTAGCTGGCACAAAATCGCCGGCGTGCCTCGCACGCAACGATTTCGCGCCAGAACAACAAAAAGAAACTCGAAGTTCGTTTATGACGAACTTCGACGTAAAACAAACGGAATAACTCGTGCGAACACACGAGTTCGAGGTAAAAACCCCGGGTTTGTGTCCCAAAACCAGGGGTTTGGTTAAAAACGGAAATGGGCCTCCGGAGACTCGAAATATTCGAGTCTCCCTGCTCTGGGTCGTTGATGACAATTGCCCCTCAGTCTTGCGAAGGGGGTAAACCCCTGACGCGGACTGAGAACGCCATTCGGCGAACTTCGACGACGACTTCAGAGCAGGAGATGGAGACACGGCCCGTTACAGTGGTATCAGAGCGAGACGACCCTCGCGACCAAGGGTTCGACGGAAACGGCGGCTACGACATAGATAAAATGCCGCCGGCAGCTGCAAGTAGTAGCAAAAACGCCAGAACGGACTACGGCATCCACACTTCACGGATTGAAGCGCCGAAAGTTGCGTTACAGAGCTTCAAAAAAGCTCTACTTCATGGAGACACTTTCTTCCAGCATCTCCACACTTCCAGGGGGCTAGGAGGATTTTTGTGGAGCGGGTTGGGGAGTTCCCACCTCTAAAACCACAAAATCCTCCTCATTTTCAAGGCTCCTTCCGACCTCCTTCATCCAAAAAATTGGGAAAGCGTCCCTCCCCAAGCTTAGGGGCTCTCACGACCTCAGAGCACTCTAAAAAGAAGGAGGGTGACAACTTGGGGACTTTTGGCGGCTCCCCCAACGCCGCCGGCTCAAGGAGGACGCCGCCAAGGGGCGCAAGACGCGCAAAGAAGACTCAAGAGGAGGCCAAGGAAGACAAGAAGACAACAAGACAAGAAGACAAGTAGTGTTTTGTTCTAGACCTTGTACTTACTTATCTTCTTGTTCTTTGTCTTAGTTTTGTGAGCNAATTGCCTCACCGATCGTGAGAGCAACGTCTAAGGAGGCGATTCCTCCTCGTTGTGGGGTGATCCTCACAACAACTTTCGCGTGCTAGTTGCACGAGCGACGGGATGGCAAGTGCCGGACCGTCTAAGACCAACAAGGGCAAGGTGGTGACGGCGTCACCACGAGCCCTCGGCGGACTCCAAGTGTTGGGAGCCGCCGCCGCCAGCACGATTGCCAACCCAAAGGCAACCGTGCCGCCAAGGGCAACCATTCCGCCTAAGGCAACCGACGCCAACCTCGGCGACACCGAGAAGCGTGCGGAGGCCGCAAAGGTGCTCGACGAGCACGTCGACGCGCACATGGGCGACCCCCATGNCGCCTCAAGCTGCCGACGGCAGCGAGACTGCCGAAAGCAGCAAGGGCGTTGAAAGCAGCCACACGGGAAGTTCCCGCGAGAACGAGCCGGACGACGTTGCCGCGAAGGCAATTCGCGATGACCGTCGTAGGCTCGCGGAGTTTGCTGCCGAGGCCGCAGGCCGACTCAAGATCACCACCGGTGGTGGAGATACGGCACCACTCGGAGGAATGGAGGCGGACCCTCCGTCCTACGATGCGGCTGCAATGGGGCAAGGCAGCGCCCACTCGAGCGTCGTAGCCGACGACAGTCTCCTCCAAAAGGTGGGGCTCCTTGGAGGCGTGTACGCGAACCGTACCCTCTTGCAGTGGGTAAGGGTGCACGGACAACGCGAGGCCCTGGAGGCCATCGCTGATGCTCTGACGACATCAGAGCTCAAGTTCGCGTTCGCCAACTTGCTGGCCCACGTCGGGCAGAGCATCACGGACCTTGACCGTGGTCGCCAGCTGCAGCGCCTCGCCGCCCATGAGGCAAGCCGCCGATGCAACGACCTGGACAAGGCGTTGCAGAGCGTGACCCAGGTGCGGATGCAGCAGCAAGTGCAGCGTGCCGCAGCTGCGGAGGCCACTGTCGGCGGCAGCGACGACTTGCCTACCTCGACGACTTCGGGGTCGGTCATGAACACGTCCTTCCTCCACAGTGTGGAGATCTTCCGGAAGGGCGTGAAGCTGACCGACTGGCTGAACCGCATGGAGCACGTCCTACGTGTCCACAAGGCGCCACTCAGTCAGTGGGGCGACCTTGCCACGACGCGACTTGAAGACAAACTCTTCAAGTACGTGGTCAAGGAGTGGACTGCGCAGCAGCCGCACCTCGAGTGGCAGCCCATGCCGTGGGAGGCTTTCTGCGCAATCATGCGCAAGAAGTGCACCCAACGCGAGGAGGCGCAACGCGCCTTCCAGAAGATCATGGACTTCAGGCAGCTGGGCAGCTCGCTCGAATCCTACTTGAGCGAATTCACCGCACTCGTGGAGGAAGCCGAAAGCTTCACCGAGGGCGATGGGACTCAGACGTTCAAGTACCCAGAGTGCATGGTGCTGGAGTACTTGCGTGATGGTCTCGCCAGCGAGAAGCTGAAGGACAAGACCACCACGACAGCCACTGGCCAAGCTTGGACAAGCTGGAGGGCGTTGCGCGATTACATGAGCGAAGTGTATTCGGCGAACCCAAAACACTACTCTGATGCACGGCCGAACGCGCGTGCACATCAGGGGCGCGACATGCGCGTGGACGCTGCAGGGGCTGGTGGGTCAGCTGGACAGCGGGGCGGGGCCAAGGGCAAGCAGCCTACAAACCCTCCGGCCAAGAAGGCTGGTGGATACAAGGGTCCCAACAACAAGCACAGCCGCGAGAATGACGAGTTGCAGGCGGCGTGTGAGCGTCGCAACGCAGCCTTCCGCGAAGGGCTGTGCCACAACTGCATGCAGCCGGGACACTTTAGGGCTCAGTGCCCTGAGGCTGCTGGTGGTGGACAAGAGGCCGCGGCGCTAGCTGCAGCAACAGCACCTCGTGGGGATGGTGCAGCAGGAGGCCATGGACAAGGCCGTGGACAGGGTCCCGGTCGCGGCAATGGGCCCGGCCGTGGTAACGGACAGGGCCGTGGGGCGGGTTTTCCCCACCCCTGAGTGACGTCAGTGGGGACCACTCAGGGGTAAAACTGGATCACGAGTTTGAGTTCATGTTTTCAGACGAGGATGTTAAACAATTTGAGTTTTTGACGAGTTCAAATTTCTCTGTTGTTTTCTCCTCTCTCATTGAACCTCATTCTGCACTTGCTGATCGACATTGCCCACTAAATCCTGCATCACCAGACGAGATGCATGACCGAACCTGCTTAGTGGTGGCGACACCAACCACTGTGCAAGAGTTGTGTAACGCGGTGATTGAAACAAACGACCTCAAAGCGATGAGTTCAATCACATTCGCAGTACCTTTAGTCGTCGATTTCGACCCAGTGAAATTTAAAGACTGGAAGGTGCTGGTCGAGTTCACACGTGCCCACAAGATGTGGACTCGAGTGGGTGAATCATGGGAGTTGCGACGCCCGTCGTACAGATTCCGTGTTTATCACAAACTCGGCTTACCGTCGTCGAGTCTGTTCACTAGGAAGAGTGGAGGCAACATGACGATGCAGTTCAAAGGACACCTAGCTGGTGCTCCCGTGAACGTACTGGCTGACACTGGAGGGGACGACTCTTTTATTAGCCTTGGCTTTACCCGACAGGTTGGCCTGAAGTACGAACCATCGGACGGCGCAGTTGTTGTCGGTGACAACCGTACGGTACCCGTGATCGGTACTTGTAAAGCAAAAATTTGTATTCAAGGGTACACACAGAGTGTCACGTTGAAGGTACTCAACCTTCTTGATCCGTTCGACGTGGTGCTAGGCGATCCCTGGCTTCGTGACAACAAGGCTCTAATGTGCTTTGACTCAAAGCGTTTGATCCTCCGGAAAGGACAACGCCGCTTTACGTTGATTCCGAGTACGGAATTATCACCGACACGACTGAAAGTCCATGCCAGCTTGTCTGCAATGCAGGTCAAGAGACGTATTCGACAAGGTTGTCGATACTTCTTGGCTCAGCTGCAGAAAGTGGAGGGCGACGTGACGGAAGACACGCCACAAAAGATCAGATCTCTATTGGCGGAGTTCTCGGATGTATTCCAGGACCCACCGGCTGGGCTTCCACCAGAAAGACACATGGGCCACACGATTCCGCTGCAACCGGAGGCGACTCCTCCATTCAGACCCATGTACCGCCTTAGTCCAGTAGAAAGGCGAGAGGCCGAATGCCAAATCAAAGAGTACCTTGCAAAAGGATGGATCGAGCCAAGTAGCTCGCCGTACGGTGCGCCGATCCTTTTTGTGAACAAAAAGGATGGTGGTTTACGCATGTGCGTAGATTACCGGGCGTTGAACAAGCTGACGGTGAAAAATCGATTCCCCTTACCGCGAATTGAGGACCTTNCGAACGCACATGGGACACTATCAGTTCCGAGTGTTATGCTTCGGGCTTACAAATGCCCCGGCAACCTTCCAAGGAGAAATGAACCGAACGTTCGCCAAGCAACTCGGACAGTTTGTCTTGGTTTACCTGGATGATATCCTGGTTTTCTCCAAATCAATGGAAGAGCACATAGGACATCTGCGCGAAGTTCTTACAATCCTTCGAGAACAGAAGTTCTATGCGAAAGTGAGCAAGTGCAAGTTCGCACAAGATGAGCTTGAGTACCTTGGACACATCGTCGGCAAGGACGGCATCCGTGTCGACCCACGAAAAGTCCAAGCCGTTGTGGACTGGCTACGCCCCAAAAATGTTGGGCAGATTCGGTCTTTCCTCGGCCTTGCAAACTACTTTCGACGGTTTATGCAAGGGTATTCGACCCTGGTAGCACCGCTAACCAGGCTCACGCAAAAAGACGTGCGTTGGGAATGGACATCTGATTGCGAGAACGCTTTTCTCAAAGTCAAAGAGCTTCTCTCCACGGCGCCCGTTCTAGCTCTTCCGGATCCATCGCAACCGTGGGAGATTCGATGTGATGCGTCGGTAGCAGAACGGTCACCCAGTTGCGTATGAGAGCCGAAAGCTCATACCCGCGGAAACGCGGTACACGACTGGGGATCAAGAGCTCCTTACGGTAGTACACGCTTTCAAAATGTGGCGTTGCTACCTGGAGGGTGCTGAAGGGGGTGTGACGGTCGTGACTGACCATAATCCATTGGTGTTTTTTCAAACGCAACCGAACCTGTCAAGACGACAGGCGCGTTGGAGCGAATACCTGAGTCGATTCTCGTTCACATGGGAATATCGGCCAGGACGCATCAATGTGGCCAATCCACTAAGCCGACAGCCTGTGGAAATTAAACCAACCAGTGAGATCAGTGGGTGTTTTATGGCCATTGCAACAGCAACCGCACAACCACCAGATCCCCCTGCACCTCTGCGTCAACCACCACGAGAGATTATCCATTACAACGGTTTTGTAAACAGGATCCGGATGGGATACTGTGTGGATTCTTGGTTTCAAGACTCTCGAAATCTGGACAAGTACGGCTTGGTGGAGGCCACGGGAATCTTCTGGCACGGAAAACAAGTTGTTGTGCCAAACTCGGGAGACCTTCGAGCAAAGGTTATCTCCCAGTTCCACGACCCGCCGGTCGCAGATCACATGGGACCCCGAAAGACCGGACAGGCACTCTCGGACTATTATTGGTGGCCAGGGTGGAGTGTCGATGTCCGTAAGTATTGCATGACATGCGACCCATGTCTCCGAAATAAGGCTAGTAACAAGAAGCCTGCTGGACTCCTCCAGCAGCTTCCCATTCCTGGGACTCCATGGGAGTGCGTCAGCATGGACTTCATTACTGGTCTTCCGGACACGGCCCGTGGCCATGATGCAATACTAGTGGTTGTGGATCTTTTGACGAAGATGACACACTTCATTCCTACAACCACTGACGTGAACGCAGAGGAGACCGCTCGTCTCTTCTTTGAGGGTGTCGTAAAGTACCACGGCTTGCCGTTGCACATTATCTCCAATTGAGATCGAAAATTTGCTAGTAAGTTCTGGCAAAAGATGCACGAGTACTTCGGCAGCGAGTCGCAAATGTCGACAGCGTTTCACCCTCAAACAGATGGACAAACAGAGCGCATGAATCGCACTCTGGAGTAGATGCTCCGCATGTACGTGGACCCTGCCATGCAAGATTGGGACGAATTCCTAGCACTGGCAGAGTTTGCGGTGAACAACTCGGTGAACGAGTCCACACAGTTCACACCGTTCGTGTTGAACAGTGGTCGGCATCCAGTGATACCCTCTTCATTGGTGAAGAGTGGGAGTACAGGAGGGCAGGTCCCTTCTGCTCAAGCCTTTGCCGAGCGCATCCACTCCTTGTTACAGGAGGCAAAGGGTCACCTTCAAGCAGCTCGGTAGCGACAAAAGGCATCTGCTGACTAAGGTCGCCGGGAGGTATCGTTTGACATCGGTGACAAAGTGCTTCTTAGCACTAAAAACCTTCGGTTGAAGTTGCCAGGGGCAAGAAAACTTCTACCGAAGTGGATTGGGCCGTTTCCCATTGTGGCACGTATCGGGCCAGTGGCATACCGATTGCTACTCCCGCCGAGTATGAAGATACATGACGTGTTTCATGTGAGCCTGCTGGCTCCATACACGGCAGAAGAAACCGTTCAGCCACCGCCAGCAGTCCTGGTTGCCGACGGCCAATACGAGGTCCTTCGCCTACTCCACCACCGAGAGCGTACTCTTCGGTCGCGCGTTGTCAGGGAGTACCTCGTCCATTGGGCCGGTTGTGGACCTGAACATAATTCATGGGAGCTCGAATCTTGGTTGCCCACATGGGTGGTCAACGAGTACTGGAGTGAGCTTGGAGCTCGCACAGATCGACGCGTGGCAGGAGGTACCACCTGAACGCGGGAAAAGTGAACAACATTCCCATAGGGCAGCATTCATGGACAGCGACCATAGGAGGTTGGGGACGCCCAACATGGTTGTCGCGCGGACGCTCCAGCCTAAAGGGGGGAGGCCGCTAGCCGTGCTGACCTACAAGCTGCAGCTTAGGTCTACGTACCATGCACGTGTTCATGTTTAGCTGGTGATTGAAATCATTAACTTTCTTTCACAATGTTGATGACTCACTGACTGACAATCCTACTTGTTGTTCATGAACCGGGACGGTTCATAATAAGTGGGGAGGAATGTAGCGGGAGGGCCGGTTCGGCCCTCCCTCCTCGCTGATGCGAGGGGTGGTTGCGCACCACCCCTCGCGTCAGCGAGGGCTGGCCGGCGGCCAGCAGTTCGCTGGCCGTCGGCCAGCTCGCTGCCGGCCGGCTGGACGGCCGGCGGCCGG